>APFE031010280.1:13805-34346 GCA_000404065.3 Pinus taeda | reverse complement strand
TATGGAGTTTAGTTCAGTTTATTCTCTTGTGATCATATGTTGATATGTTTTGTGTACTTCATTACTCATTTCATTGCTTCTAAGTGAATGTTTTCAAGTATGATAGGCATAATTCATTACATCACTACTCTGCTTTGGGAAAATATTCACCATTTTATGTCTTCTACAGTTTAGGAAGGATCCATGGTGATCACATGCTCTTCCTAGCTTCTCACCAGTCTTAAAACACCTCACCCATAAAGCCCTAGAGTGTTAAACCTTATGCCTACCTTGCCCCATTGAACACCCTACAATTTTGACCTAATTCCCTAGCCCTAACTGTTTGGCTCCTTTTGATCCAATAGAATCCCTTCAAAATCAAATCAAACCTTGCGCTACTATACCTAGCCTAATATCCTTTTCTTGATCCAATCATCTTGGCTGAGATCCTCACGGAGAGAGCCCTCTCCTAGCCTAGTAGGGCTAGCGACTTGGCTAAGCGTGGTTTGTGGTTACCCTGGCATTGCCTTCCTTCAGCCTGAGGTTCAATCCAGGTGATAACAGGCCTCATCTAGCCAAGGCCCCAGTCTAATCTTTAGGACTGCCTCTTTCTTTTGTGCTGCTTCCACCTGTGTAAGCAGCTATTTCGCCTCCTGCAGCTTGGCCAATCATTGTGCTGTAGCAACGGTGTGCATCATCACCCTCACTTCATCATATTGCTGCTACAATTCACGAACCTCTATGTTTAACCTCTGTAGCTTAGGATCTTCCTGCAGAGCCATGACTACCTCCATAGACTACTCAAAGAGTGCGGTGCAATCCACCACTGTGACATCCACTATTGCGACGCCATCCTTCACAGCGACCCGCGTTGTTCTTTTACCTCTAGCAGAGTTGAAGGCTATGACTTCAACTCCAGTTCCGTGATCTTCAAGTTCAGTTCAAACTGAACCTTGGCCACTTTAGTCTTGGTGTCATGCATGCCTACAACCAACTTTTTGATTTTTGCCTCCAACGACGCTTCCTCCGGTATATGTAGTTCAGGTATTGTTCTATAGGCTTCTGCTACCACGGTTGCAAGCTGCGCGTTCTGCGCCTGAACTTTCTTCTGTGCCTCCAATGCCTCAGACTTCTCAATGAACATATGCTCATTGTTTACTCTGTACATGATTATAAGGCTCAATGCGCTACTCCTGATATTTAACCTCTACTATCACACCTGCTTGTAGCACGTGAAGAAACTCGCGGGGGAGCATGGCCAGGCTAAGGCCAATGTTCTTCAGAGCTCTGACAATAGCCTTGTCAGCGGTCTCTTCCACACTCAAAGATCCATCTGGTAGTGCAACTTCCCAGAGACCCAGTGACCGAATCATCTCTGTTGCTTGAGTGGTCCACGGTGCCAAACTTGTTGATATAGCACTGCTCTGCCTTGCGCCTACCTGGATCCTATTTGCTTGGATCTACAACTTGCATAGATCCTTCTAGATAGAACTCAACACCTACTATTGCTACTACTCAAACTGCTGAAACAATTCTACGGTGGTATCCTGCACCTTATCACTTATTTCATCTAGGTCACTATCAGTCAAAGGAATTGGATCCAGTGACAACTTGGTGGCTTTGGTTTTCTTCAACAACCCTTCCTTTTCCTACTTAATGTACCGCTTTACTCAGAAGGGAGTGTTCTACTCATGATGACCACCACCGCCTCATTTTGACTACTCTCTTCACGGCGTGCTCTGCTTCCACCCAGGCCTTCTCCTCGACCTCTTTCCTCCATTTCTCAGCCAACTACTGAACCTTCTGTTTGGCCTCATCCTTCTTCTTCTTTTCCGTAGACTTGCTAGTACCTCTGTCCAGATTAGATGGATAATGCCAATCCATTGGCCAGCACTTGATGACCTCCTCAATAGCATCATCGGTAGCAAGGTAAGTTAAGTCAAACCATTTTTGTTGCAGATCCTTCTGCGCCTGAATGTATACACGGTGGAAGTCATCTTTGAACCTCATGTACCCTGAAAGTTGTTCAAACATGGTCGGTGACAACATCGGTTTCTAGTTTATGGCCATTCAAATATTCACCACCATCAGCACCCAAAAGTCTTTTCTCTCTATGACCCACGCAACATCTTTTGTGGTCGAGAGAGATGCAAATTTTGCATCCTTCGGAAAATCTTTCTCCACGGGAGGAAATTGGTTGTCCTCTGGAAAATATGAGGTGACTAGCACAATCAAGAGAAACAACCATGAATACTAGAATGTTTTAGTATCATCTTGTGCCTCTCTGTAGTTAACAAGGAACTCATGACACAGGTATCGCGCCTAGTTGAACTGCACTCCCTTCGCGCACTGTGCAACCAAAGAAACCACTGGCGTCGGAACCTCGTCCACGTGACATTTTATCATAACCTTGCCAACCAAAATCTATGTGGCATCCTTTACCATGGGGTTAGTGATCGAGGTAATAGAGTACTCACCCAGCTTCTTCACAAGTTTTAACTTGTCTTTCATCTTCTCAGCGAGGTCATGCTCGCTTGTCTTTCCACAAAATTCATTGGCCAGATTTAACCTTGAGTGTGGCAATAGTGTGATCCAATGGATCAACATATCGGTGATGGGGATTGGTGTACTCAACCACAAGAACCCGTCATGCACCAGGCATAACAACTGCTTAATGACAATAAGGTCTATGTTGGAAAGGTGGTATTGGGGCACCCACAACAGGTTCAACAACCCTGATTAGTTCACTCTCCGAATCCACTCAACAAGCTCTAGCGCGGTGACACCAAACTCGTTGTAGAAGACCCTCTTCATGTAGGTGTCTATAGCAAGGTGGGGGAACCTCTCGTGGTACGTGAAATCCCAATCTTCTAGCTTTGAATGTAGGATCTACGTTAAGCGCAGACCTTCAAAGGTTAGGTTCTCTGGTAGCAGGGGTGTTTTGAGGATGAATTGTTCTAGATCTGGGTCCTTAGGGACCGTCACTTTTCCCTTGCGCAGAGGGATATAATTCGACAACTTAGATATATAATCCACCGCCTCAGTTTCTATATCTTCCACGCTGTCCTCAGCCTCTAGATCCACCACTTTCCCCTTCTCTTTCACGCTTGGTTTTTCTTTCCTCTAGGCCTGTATAGTGGCATGCTTCCTTGGTGACTCATGCACTGACACCGACTTCTTTTGCTTACTTTATTTGGTTTGGCGACTTATTTCACTGGTGTAGGCTTGGGCCTAGGAGACCTTGGCACTGTACTAACTGCAACTAGAACCTCCATGCTCATCACCTCTAGAGCATCTCCCTCAGAGGCAATAGTTCCTCCAATTCTAGCAGTTTCAGCGAGACCTGGTCCTAACACGATATTAGTAATGAGCTTTCGATCTAACTCAGAAAACTTTTCGAATACAGGGCTTGTGATCAAAGCTTTGAAATACTCGCGATTCATGCACACTAGACAACACAACACAAAAATTTTAGAGATGCAAAATGTTTTTCGTTGGAAAAACACACGTACTTTATAGGGGAATTTGAATTCAAATTCAAACATTCCCCCCAAACTCTGTCCATAAATGGTAGATTGGATACAAATTTCAAAAGATTTCACTCTTAAATTCAACCTTAAATGCTTCCCTCCACTCCTCTTAATCGTTTCCTCACTGTCAAATCATGAACAATGATGGTAACGGTCACTTTCTGGCTGTGCTACGCAGTCTCTCCCCCTATGGCGCATCTCCCTTCATGCTTTTTCTGTTACTGTGATACCCTCCTGTTTCACGCAGACCCCTTGTCGCGCAACTCTAAAAACCAAGCATTGTAGTTTATAGTCCTGCACCTCCTTGCAGCTACCGGGAGCGTTAAGACTGTGAAACCGCCAAATAGTCATTGGGTCAGATCCCTAGTGCATGGATTTAATCGGCTTCCATTTACCCTTCCCAGAAATGTATCTCCATTCAACTTCATGAGCTGAACCACTCCACCATCTGTAATATCTTTGATAACATATGGTCCTAGCCATTGCATCCGAAATTTTCATGGAAGCTTATCAAAATTGTTGTCATATAATAAAACTAAATTGTTTACCTTGAAGGTGCGCAGTTTGATGTGCTAATCGTGTCAAGCTTTTTCGCATTCCTTCTGAACCTGTTGATGGAATCCATCCAAAAACCCATCTTCCTCGAGCTTTGTCAGTTGCACGAGCCTCTCTTCTAAGGCTCTGTGGCCTGCCATTTCTATGAAAGCCACTATTCATAGAATAGGCACAATGTACTCCATAGGCAGCACAACCTCTATGCCATTGACCAACCTAAAAGGTGTCTGGCCAATCAACTTTTTACAAGTAGTTTTGTAAGCCCATAACATTGCTGGTATGTGCACATCCCAATCATTCCACTGCATGTTGCACACCTTTGTCAGCACATTCTCCAGTACCTTATTAAAAGCTTCAACCGTTACATTGGCCTGAGGATGATATGGCATACTCTTTTGATGATAAACCTGGAACTCTTTTGTTAGCGCATTGATCATTTCATTGAGAAAATGCGTACCATGATCACTCATTAAAATCTTTGGGCAACCAAACCTGGTCAACATATATTCAAACAATAATTTCACTAATGTTGCCCCTATATAGTCCTTCATGGGCTGTGCCTCCGCTCACCTAGTCAAATATTCAATCACGGTGATGATATAACACACACCCATATTCTTGCTTGGAGTCTAAATTGGCCCTACAAATCAATTGCCCACTTCTAAAATGGCTGCAATGACACTTGCAGATTTAGAGATAGCTCATCCTACTAGGATGGCCTACTTGTTCTTCGACATGCATCGCATGCCCTACAATATTCTTTGGAATCCTTATGCAACGTTGGCCACCACAACCCAACACGTAAAATATTTTGCGCTATCGCTTTCCCTACATAATGGCCTCCCATAGCTCCTCCATGGGCTTCAACAAGGATACTATTTCGTTCAAAATTAGGCACATACTGTCACAGTATTTTGTCTGATCCTATCTTAAACAAATGGCTTGCAATAACTGGAAATTCTGTAGCGTGTACCACCAATTAGTTCTTCTATTGACTTGTGTATCCCTCTAGAGACATTCCCATTTTTAGGAAGTGGATAATGTCTGCAAAGTCATTATCCAAGATGCACACCATGAAGAGTTACGCATCAGGAATCTCCTCCTCCAAGTTGGTAAGATCCTCTCTTGTTTCAATGCATGACATATGATCTGGCCCTGCATTCAGCCTTCCTGGCTTCACAATCACCTCGAAATCATACTCTTGAAACAACAACAACCATTTGCATATTTTCCCCGCAACATAGGATTATTGACTAGATACTTTAATGCAGAATGGTCTACGTGCATATTAAAATGTCTGCCTAGCAGGTAATGTATGAACTTCTGGAGTGCGTACACCATAGCCAACCCTTCGCGCTCTATTATCAAATAATTTTTTTCAGCCTTAGACAAATTCCTACTCACAAATGCTATAGGGTGATCCAATTCTCCTTCACCGACCTGTGTTAGCACTGCTCCTAGCACAATACATGAAGCATACACATGCACATGAAATTCCTTCTTCCAATCCAAGAATACTAGGATTAGCGCGGTGACCATTTTCTCCTTCAATACACCTAGACTACGCTGACATTATTCGCTCCAACAGAATGTACCATCCTTTTTCAGTATCTTTTCCATAGGTGCAGTAATCTAAGCATAACCCTTGATGAACTTCTGCTAGTATCCAGTATGACCCAGTGTTGCGTGCAACTATTTAACACTCCTTGGCACCTCCAAATTTATTATAAACATGATATTAGTAGGGTCCAAGATTAATCCTTGTCTGCACACCATATGACCCAACAAGATTTCGAAAGGGATGCAAAATAAGCATTTTTTCAAGTTTAGCATGATTTGATACCTTCGGCATGTATCCAACATCAACCACAAACTAGCTACATGGCACTTTACCAGTCCAAACACTGTCCAATCATCAAAATATACTTCCAAAAATTTGTGAATGAACTCTCTGAATGCCGTGATGACTACGAAAGAGAACATCGTCGAAGGATAATTAAGTCCAAAGCACATCATGGTATACTGGAAGCATCCCCATTCTATCTCGAAGTTTGTCTTGCTCTTGTCTTCTCGTGTGATCTTAATCTGATGGTATCCAGAGAACCCATCAGTGAATGAATAGGCCTCCTACCCTCCAACATTTTCTAGTACTTCATCTGTGAATGGTGTCGGAAAAGGATCATGAACGCAAGCATCGTTAAGCTTCCTAAGATCTATGAAAATTCATATCTTGCCATTTTGCTTCTTTTCCTGGACAACCATTGGGCTCACCCAATTAGACTCCTCAACTAGTTCAATAATACCTACTTCCAACATCTTATCTAACTCCAAGTGGACCTTTTCTATATACTTGAGATTAAGTCGATAGGGCCTCTGTTTAATCAGCTTCACATCCGGCTTCAAGGTAATCTTCATTACGCCCAACTCTCCTATGATACCTTTCAAGTATGAAAACTTTGTGGGGAACAAATCCCGACATTCGCGGAGCAGCTCAACAACCTTATCCATTATGGTATCATCCCAGTAGTCTCCAATCTTTGCAAACTTTGGCTCCGCTTTTGTGCCAATGTTTACCTGCCTAGTTTTTGGTGGTGCAGTAATATCTAGATTCTCTAGCTATGGTGCTTCAACTTCATGGTGGCCTTATGCCTCTAGGATATTAATGTTCCTTGGATCCTCATCTTCTTCTTTAGCAGTCACATTATAGCACTCTAGCACATGACACAGCTGGGTGCTCCAATCTGGTTGAATCAAATCCAAAGGATCCTGTGGTATTTTGAAGATCATTGCTTTGACCTCCTATAGCGCCTCGTCAATACATTCAAACCCATACTCAAAGCTAAATGTCTTCAAGAATTCCTATCTCAAAATGTCCCACTCTTCAGTGTTGTGGTGGAGCTCTGTTTCCAGGTACTAATTCATTGGTATTACACCCAAAGTGTGATAGAATAAATGCACCCACTTAGGTTGCGGCTCTGTTTTGTAAACCTCAGTCCATTTTGCTAAATGATCACACGGATCATTCCTTCCATCATATTTCTCTGTTAGCCGAATTTTTGGGTGACCAAACTGCAATCTCATCATTTTCCTGTACTCACGCCACCCATCAAAATTGTCTTTATGTGTACCCCACCACCTAGTGGGTGTAGCGCGCAATGCCAAATCCAAGGCTTGAAAGTGATGCTTCTTCGGTACCTCCCTTTCAAATGCATCCAAAAATTTATCTACATCAATTAGACCATCATAATAAGGCAAACCTCTTACCTCCGATGATACACAACGCAACGATTTAGTCATCGTATTACAATGAAACGTAGATACTTCGTGCAACCTATTTTGCGAGTGTTCCAATTCCTCATCTGAATACAATGTATAGGAGCTTTCATGGTCCCATGTAATGCATCCATCAACTGTCGGATTAAACCAATCTTGATCTCACGTTGTTATTTTATAGATCTAGTCCAAATCATCGTTGCTTTCCTCATAATCTCGGACTGGTTCAATATAGCACGGTCCTTCTGTAGGATCCAAAGGTACTATAACAAGTTGTGATTTCCTTTCAAATGACATCGTTCACTTATTTAGATTGATCACCCCATTCATGTCGATAGCTTGATAAATTCCAAGGAGTGTGGGGTATGGATCATTGTCATCAACAATCTCTATCACTTCAAAATCGAACAACACGCTCGCGCCTTCGATGTCTACGGTCACTCCTTGCAGGCATCCCATAGGGATAATCTTCTGCTGATTTGCTATCCTCAATTGAATCGGAGACCACTACATCACATGTCTCCCCATTCTTTCTGATGTATGCTTAGGAAAAAAGTTCACTTTTGACCCACGATCCAAAATGACATGATCCATTTCATGCTCTCCTATTTGCGTAGTGAGCCTCATCTCTTGCCCTGTTCTTGCCTTATGCTTATGAATTTTTCTAACTACGCGAGGTCCTTCAGGAGAATTTTATTTACTGGCACACTTATTTATCAATTTTTGTAACCCTTTCATGGCCTTTCTATCGCGTAACAACTTCATACAGGTCTCCAAGAAGGTAAATCATGGAGGGGTCAACCTCTTCAGACAACTTGTCCTAACTTCCCGAGGTAAAGGCCTTAGCGAAGCTTTTCTTCACTTCCATGAATGTTTATTTCGCATGCTCCAAATCGAACCCAACCTCTTTTTCTGGAGCTTTGCGGACCCACTCATTTCTTCAGGTTTCTTTCCTTTATCCTCACCAATCGTCATTCTGCTTTGTAACACGATATTCACATTAGGATCCTCTTCACGAGGTTTAGCCCTCATCATCTGTAGGTTCTGGGTAGGCTGTTGAGGCTGTGCCCTCTTCTCCTGCATCTTAGCTATCAATATAGTGTAGTCTTCTATCGCGTGGTCAAACTAATTATAGTATCGAAACAATAGGCGTGTCTGGCTCATACACTCCCATGCGTACTGTCCTGGCACTCCATAGTTATAGAAAATAACTTGTCCCCAACCTCTATCAGGTCCTCCTCCTCCTCGGCCACTTCTGTGCCCCTGATATCCTCCACGCGCTCCCCCATCACCTTGATCCAGAGGCTGAGTTTATATTTTAATTCGATATGTAGAAATTCTTTCCATCATTAATTCATAGCTACAGAAGTTACGCTCATTGTGGCCTACTGATTTACAGAAGTTGGAGAATAACTATTGTAGTGTCTGCACAAATTTTTGCAGCAAGTGGAAATTGTCTGTTACATGTTTTCTTCCTACATGACAGATAGCGCACCATAGCATGGGCCCTGTACTTGGCCTTGCTTGAACCTCCAACCTTAGAGGCATTGGCCCTCCTCCTGCAACATAATTTGTGAAGACTAGGCAGTGATATTTATCATGCCCCTGGCTTTTACACTTCAGGCACCAAACTTCTTCGTGCACCTCTAGTCGAGTTGCTCTATCCTTATTCAAGCTTTGAAACTTGAGGAAAAGATTCTGCAACTCCAGGTGAATCTACTGAACTCCCAAAGCAGTGTCTTGAATAGGTGTTTCATGCAACCTCATTGCAATTTCCAGGGCTTTTGCCTAGGTCCCTATCTTTTGCTGCGATAAATCAACTGTTAGGTGGGGCTGGAGTGAATCTACAAACCATTCGCGGTGCTGACCATATGTGAGGTTCATGTTAGCTTCGCGGATCTAGCACTTCAGTCTCTAATCCATCTCCCAGGGTGTTTCACTGGGCCTCATTAAGATTTCCTTAAATCCAATGACTAATTGTGATTTAGACTTGGGCCTACTGAATTCCTTATTTAGTGCAGTTTGAGTGTCTGCTAACGATGCCAATGGGCTATCAGTGCAGTACTTAATGTAGCACGTCAATGAGCGATCCTGTAGAGTAGTAACCAACTGTTCTTTCTTCATATTATCATTTGTAATATTTTGAGTTGTCCATACGACCTTTGCAACAAACCAAAACTAGTCCGGGTCCTCATTCCCCAATCCCTCGAAAATGGGAAAATTCATCTTATTCAACATATTGGAAGGTGGCGGAGGTGGAGGTAGTGTGGGCGAAGGTGGAGGTGGTGTGGATGGATGAGGTATTTGTGGAAGCCCTTGCCTTATTAACTTGGCAATGATCTGTAGTGAATCCTGTGCTACTCCCACATCGTCACTTAGAGGAGGCTTAATGATCAATCTATATTTCAAGGCCTATTATCCCTCTATCCATATTCTCCCTCTATTTCTCTTTGATCTTTCTTGTAGGTACTCGATTGTAAAGAACAAGTAAGGAGCGATGCCTGGAGTGAAGGAATCAAAGTCGTCTCCAAAGGGATTGAGTGATTAACATCAGAGCAAGGTAGGTCACTCTCTCTCTGAATTTGTTAAACATAAGCTAGAAAAGTGAATGTTAGTTTGTTTAGTTTGTTGCTAGACCCTCTCATTGGCCTAGAGAGATCACCTCTATCCGTAGAGGGGATTTGTCTTCACAAAAAATGGTGACTCCACTAGGGAAGCTATAGCCTCTTCAATCTCATTTTTCATCTGATCTCTTGATTGGTTTGATCGAACATTGAGTTCTCAGTTAGTTTGAGTATGTATAGGTATGTACAGTCACTAATTACTAGCTTAGAGTGCTGATTCTGGAGGGTTTGTTGAAATATTTTTTATATATTTTTCCTTATTCCTTGCCCAATGTGTTTTTGATTTGGACAGTTGCATTGCCAGTGCGCTTTCCTTGAAAACAACCATGTTGAATCCCGTTCAACAAGAGTTTGGTCATTACAGTCGCGTTGATCTCAGAGATTGGCAAAAATTAGGGTTTCTCTATCAAAATACAGTGTCTTAGCCCCTGAGGTCCTTTTTCTTGTCCATTGTGATTAGTTTTATTGATTTTTTGTCTGATTATCTTATTTGATTATCAAATTCTTGTCTTTGTGAACTTTCAAGTGTTTGGGTGAAATTGTATTGATTATAGGGTTTATAGGTCATTTGATTGTCACTTCCCGCTTGTAAGCGTCACTGAGTTTGTAGTTTGTTTATTGGTTAGATCTGGTTATCTGTTAAAATCATTAAAAACGTCAATTTGCATTAGTTTTGGTTTGTATTTTTCAAAGTTGTTTTTCGATTGAATTAGGTCATTTTGCACTTGAAAAATCATCTTTGTTGTTTATCGAACATAGAGTACGTTGTTTTATTTACAAGCTAAAAATAATGCATTTTTTATTCATTCAAAAGAGAAAAGTGAAGACGTTTTCATTTAAGTGCTTTTGGATTTGAGTTAGTGTTGCTTTAATTGGTGCATTGATTGCATTAGGAGAATTTGAATCAAAAGATCTCTTTTTTTCTTTAGTTGAAGCTTAATTTCATTAGGAGAATCTAGAAATCAAAGAGAACATCATTTATATAAAGTGCATCTTGGTGAAGTAAACATCATTTTTCTTTCGATAGATTGCATATAAGATAGTGAAGATTGCTTTTGCTATTTCATATTGCATTTGGAAAGAAACATTAGTGGAGGTGTGTTCTTTGATGCATTAATTGATTGAATTCTCTTCTCTTGTTAGTATAGCTTTAATTTAAGTGAAAATTTTCCTTTTCTCATATGGTTGCATTTTAGGATTCAGGTGACATCGTTTGAGCCAAAAAATTGAAACATAATTCAAGATCAGCATTAAAATTTACTCAATTAACCTAAAGATCATTTGGAACTTAATGCAAACATTTAGAGGTCTAGGCTAGAGATGTGTTCCGACATCTATAAACCTAACAGTTGTTGTTAACTTCCTGCATTGTATCCTAGGGGTGAAATCCCGTTCCACATATGGAAGTATATAGGATCATTCTCTAATACTCTCGGGTATATCGGAGGTGCTCCAGTATGGAAAATATATGGGAATGCTCTCATCGGATGGCTATACATTAGACAATGTTAACACAGACTTGTGCTCCCCGTACAGTCGCGTATATATTGAGAGACCCCACTGGGTTGTTATCCTTTAGCCACATGTAACCAATTTAGTTGCCTTGTAAATGTGATACATTGAACAAAAAATTCGGGGAGATTAGTTGTCGTACGTTAAGTCCTTGGTTTTGGCTAAGGTGTATATTGCGGTTCAAGGATACTTGGTAAACCCTCTTCCCTAGTACACCCTTTTTTATTTATTTCTCATTTTTAAGTTCTAAAATTTAACTTCCCAGGATAACATGACTTACCTATGTAGTCATCCTTGGCCTCACATTACCTGATTAATTGTAAATTTTAATTGTAAGCTCAAATAAGTCACCTCTTATCCTTTTTCTTTTTGAGAGAAGGTCATCGTGGATGAACCACCGCATTCACCTTACATTTCCCCTTCACAATCTGACACTAAAGGGTCACCACAAGGAGTCCATCCTGAGACTTCACATTCACTTGAAACCCAAGGTTTTGAACTTGGAATTAGCCTGAGTATTCAACCCCTTGCTTCTCATCTTGCACCTCGAGAGCCATCATATTAGGAATATGATCTAGAAACTCCTGAGGTTCCATAGTGGTATTTATTACTTCCTATGAATCCAATTTTTGATCCATTGTTCATATCTCCTCAATGACCATATAGTATGTTTGATAACCCCAACGTAACTTGGAACGTTCTCTTGGTACATCATGGATTCCTCCTCGCCAACTGTTTCCACCTATGGAATCAGAAGGTGAGATTCCAACCTCTCCTCGAGATCCTCCTCCAAAAGTCTCAACCACTCACATTTTTTGTGTTGGCGATGAATCTGAATATAACTTTCCACCTAAAGGCTTTCCATATGTGGGAAGTATGTGACCTCCACCACCACCTGAAAGTAATGAACCTTTGTTTCCACCAGGTTACACTTCTTTGGATCAATTGGTTTCAAATACTCCAAGTGTGTCTTCACTTTACCATAATCCCATTTGGTCGTTAGGCGCTATGCCCACTTCTAGTTCATTTGTTTCAATCGCAGCCTCTTTACTTCCTATAAAAACTGCAGTTTTTTAAGTTCTTGTACAACTGACAGTTACAATTGTGACAATTAATGTCCCAATAGGTTCCTCAGGTTTTCCACTAAGTGGAAAATATGTGCCACCACCTATCCCACCGCATGGGGGGAAACAACCACCTCCTCCATATGTACCTCTTATTTCGGGTGCAACTTATGTGAGTGGATCTCAAACTCACGCTACTAGAGTCAATCAAATTGTTGACAGTGTACCTTATCATAGTGGATCATCTATTCCATATGGATTAGGCCAAATCCCATATCAACAACCTCTTCAGGTCCAAATACCCTACCAACAACAGTACCCTCCATATGGCTCACAATAGCCTCAAAATACACCTTTTAATGAACAAGCAGGACCCCAAATGTAGTTTGGTCCAAATCCCTCATTTTGGGACATTTGGTCAAATTCAAGCTAGAACCTATCAATACCAACATGGAACCCAACAAATTTCGCAAGGAACTTTTCAACAACAACATCCTTATGTACAACAAGGACCTTATGTGCAACAGTGGTGTTATCAACAACCATTGTAGCAGCAAGGTCAACCCTTGCAGTAGCAAAAAAACCCTTGTATCAACAAGGCTAACCCTTACAACAACAAGGTAAACCCTTGTAGTAGCAGGGTTAACAATTTTACCACCAGGGTCAACAATTGCAACAACAACCTTATACTCCATACACTTAGCAAGTTTTTTATCAACCTTATGGTTCTTAATGACCTCTGATGGATCAGTATCAACCTTACACTCGTCAAAACCCACCTTTGTGGGGATAAAATCCAGCTTTGTATGGTAAGAATACCTCGCAGTGGGGGCAATATCAAACTCTTTTATTGTCAAAGTCTGCTGCTTTGGGGGATAAACCCATACTAACAAGGTTCGAACCCAAAAATTAGGCCTTATCAAAGGCCCTCCATGCCTTTCAATCCACAATTGCCATTTCTAGCCACGTTGGAACTACCAGATGTGTTAAGGCTCACAAATGACCCAATACTTCATTCATCGAAATAACCTCTAGGTCCTACTAAGATTCCTGGAGATTGTCCGAAATTTGAAGGAAAGACTAGAGAAGACCCCTAGGCCCATGTTATGAATTACCATTTATGGTGTTCATCTAATTCTTGGGTTGATAATTCCATTCATCTACGTCTTTTCCAGCGAACCTTGATGGGTGCTGCCACGAAATGGTACATCGAGTTACCTCAAGGTGCCTTCCAATACTTCAACACTTTGGAAATGGCCTTCCTTACCCATTTCCAACTGCCATTTCGATATGAAACCAATACCCATCTCCTTACATCTTTCAAAATAGACAACTGCTATGAACATTTCCAACCACTTCCATGAATGGAGGCGTCAGTGTCGTCTCATTAAGTTCGAGATTCCTAACAATATTTTAACTTAATGTTTTCCCAAATCATTCATTAATAAAATTGTCAAGGACATAGATATGGGTGGCTATGTAACCAAAGAGAAAGCCATTGTCCATGCCTAATATCTTGATTTGGTATATTCCCAAACACGTTGTATGATCTCTTGCCTGATGCTTCGTGACCATCTACTGATCCTGCATCCTCTAAACTTCCAGAGGCACCACTCGTCGATGGTATTATTGGTTCAGTGACTCAAAATTCTAGTAAATCTTCTTCTGATTCTAGTAAATCTGTTTCAACTACTGCATCCAATTCTCCTTCGAATCCCTCTCAAAATCTTGGTAAAGCCTCCAAGGTTAATTTCATTCAATCTACCATGGTAAAAAAAACCTCAAAAGCTAAAAAGAAGGGTAAAGGAAAATCCAAATTTGATACCCTGAAACAGGATCCTCCAAAATCATCTGCCAATGATGCATCTAAACATAAGCCCAAATATCCTTGCCTCATTTGTGATGAAGGTCACTATACCAAGGTTTGTCCCTGTCGTGCTGAAGTCAGTCGTTTGTTAAAAGGTACCCAAGGGACACCAACTATATTAAAAGAGCCTTTTCCATCACAACAAACCAAATTGGTAGAGCAACCACAATATTCTACATGTTTGGTCTCTCACGTTTATATGAGGGGATGTCTCAGTTGGGTTTGCATCACGACAACTCAACTCCTTATTATCCACAGGCCAATGGTCAAGTTGAGGAAGTCAAAAAAGTCTTTGTTACCATGCTTCAACACACCATTGGGATGCATAAATGAAATTGGCATCTCATTCTATTTTCATCTCTATGGGATTACCAGATCACAACTAAGACAACCACTAGATTCATACACTTTTTGTTAGCGTAGGGTCTAGAAGCGACTCTTCTAATTAAGTGCGAAATGCCTTCATTGAAGCTAGTTGTCAAATTACTCCTTGATACCTCACCTGAGGATGAACGTTTACTTTACCTCTAAAGGCTAGAGGAAACTCGTCTTATTGTTACTTTAATGATGGAATCCCAGAAGAAACGAGTTAAGGCTTAATACGATAAAAATATTTCTCCTCATGTTTTTGCTGAGGGTGACTTGGTCTTGTTATATGATCAATCCAATGATAAATTGGGAGATGGGAAATTCAAACCAATGTGGCATGGGCCTTACATTGTTAAACGAGTCTTACAAAAAGGTGCCTATGAGTTACTTGACTATGAAGGAAATTATTTGGTTGAGCGCCGAAACAGGTTTTACCTTAAGAAGTATTATGCGTGATTTTTCATGTAAATACTTTTGTACATTAGTGCGCAGTGTGGTTTTGGTGTGTTAGTTTTCTTTTACAAACAGGTTTTTCCTCTTCTTACCTCATGCTCTACTTGGTTTGTAGATGTCATCGAAACGTTATTTTGGTTTTGCTGATGGTGCTTGTCGTAGTACACAGAATCTGTCTTCCACGGCATGGGAAATCTATGACCCTAATGGTGAGTTATTGAATTTACAGGGTATATGTTTAGGTTGTACGACTAATAACATTGTTGAATACAGTGCGGTCATCGAACTTTTCTTAGGAGCTATTTCTCTTGGCATTAGGGATTTAATCATCAATCTTGATTCACAACTCATTGTACTAAGATTTAATGGACAATATTCAGTTATAAACCCTCAGATTTTGAGAATGTATTTGCGAGTTCATCTCTTGGAATGAGACTTTAAGTTTTTTTACTTATAATCACATTCCGAGATGCATAAACACATCAACAGATGCATTGGCTAAATATGTGTTAGATAGGCATTTGTGAAACATGTAAATCATAAAAAATAACATAATAGACACGGTGAATAGAAAAACACAAACACACACACACACACACACACACATATATATATATATAGAGAGAGAGAGATAGAGTGTTTGCAAAAGATTTTTTTACATCAAAATGAAAAAATCTATGTTATGAGACACATGGCTTCACAAGCCTACATCAGTGCAGAAAATAAACTAGAGTTGGATATCCACCCACATGGTGCTCATGGTAGCATGAAATAGCCCTAATAACTCGACTCAACAACTGATGCAATCTAGCAGAAACCCCTATAGTGTGTCTCTGGTACCGCAATGGCATCTCATCTCATCTATATATATATATAGAGAGAGAGAGAGGGAGAGAGAGAGAGAGTTTGCAAAATAGTTTTCCACATCAAAATGACAAAATATGTGTTCTGAGACACATGGCTTCACAAGCGTATATCGGTGCAGAAAATAAACTAGAGTTGGATATCCACCCACATGATGTTCATGGTAGCACGAAATAACCCTGAAAACTCGGCTCAACAGCTGACACAGTCTAGAAGAAACCCCTACAGTGTGTCTCTGGTACCGCAATGGCACCTCATTTATTGAGCTGTACTTTGGAATGCCCCTAGTTAAGGCTTCCAGGTTATGCTCTACCTCAACAATCATATCCACTCCCTCCTCATAAGGAGCCTCCTTAATAAGGCATGCTACTCATCTAGCTATCGAAGAAACCCTTGGAGTGTTGAAATTTGGTACCAGAGGACAGGTGGTTCCCTAAGGCTTTGATCTTTGGCCTAGGGAAAAGTGTCCAAAAGAATTTGAGATTTCTCCTAAAGTAACTTTATAATTTTTATAAAGTTAAATCTAATTTAAAACTGACTTTAAGTGATAAAGTTACTAAAGTCTAATTTTAAAGTGACTTTAATAAAGTTAATGTAAAATTAGAAAGGAAAAATGACGTTGGAAATAAATGACTAAGTGGGTCTTTATTAAAGTGGGGTGAATTAAAAAATAAAAAGTTAGATTTAAATGAGCATTTAATCTCAGCCCTAGATTTCAATCTATTTCAGCCATTGGATTTAGAGGTTACCCAAAAGTCACTTAGGATTAGGTTAAAGGAGGAAAAGGAGGCAAGAGGTCATTCATTCTTTCATGAGCAGATTGAGAGAAGGAGAGCAAGAGAGCAAGGGAGATTTCTGGACAAGGAAGGAGACAGCAGCTTGGCACACATTCTAAGGCAGCAGTTGAGAAAATTTGTACAGCTGATGTAGCACACAGTGAAAGGCTGACTTTGGCACGATTTTCTAGAGATCCGTACAGCTAGTTTGCACAGAAATCAAGGAGTGGTTTGCACAGAAATCGAGGAGCAGTTTGCTGTTTTTTCTACACGCAAATCGAGGTCTGTACAATGCATTTATTATAGTTTGTACAGTGCATTTAATGTAGGCAGTACAACAGCATTTAAGGCTGAAAGTGGGCACAAAAATCGAGGAGGCCGTACAGCATTTATTGCTGTCCTGTTTGCTGTAATTTCCAGTTTGCTGTGAGGCACAGGAAAAGGGATAAGTTGTAAATTTGCTTGCTGATTTTTTGCTGAATATTTCTCACTATAAAAAAGGCATTTTCAGAAATAAAGAAGAGCTCTCGAACTAGTTTTCCCCAAGAGTTGTAGGGGGTTTTTCCAGGGTCACATTGACCAAAAATCACTGTGTTCAAATGTGTTAAATGACTGTTTGTACCTGCTGATCTTTTATTTCTGCATTTTCCAGCATTCTGTAAAATTTCCAGAATTTGTGTTTTCAGCAAAAAATTATTTTTTCAGTTGTTGAATGTATGGATATGGGAAAGGGCATTTAACTATATGGGAGAAATAAGGTGAAACTGAAAACTGGTGTCAGAAATTAGAGATTTCTACATAGTATCAGAGCTTGAGTGCTAAAGTGCAGTTTGGGACAGCAAGGAGGAAAATTACAGCCTGCTGATTTTTCACTCTGAAAATTCCAGTAAGCTGATTTTTCACAAACAACAGTTTTATCTTTACTACAACAGTGCTATTTTTTAGTGTCGCGACAACAGGATGTCATTGGGATTGAGGGTGGAGGATAGGCTAGATGGGAATACAAATTACAACGTTTGGAAGGAGAGAATGCAGAGTATCTTTAAGGAGGTAGAAGTCTGGGATATCATGGTGCATACCACACAAAACCCTATTGTTGTGCCTACTGATGCTACTCAGTTGGCTGAGTATAATAAAAAGAAGAACAAGGGTAAGAGGCTGATTCTAGATGGAGTCAAAGACCATTGCATTCCTCATGTGAGAGGAAAGAGCAATGCCCATGAGATGTGGATAGCATTGTCCAATCTCTACCAGAGTACCAATGAGAACCGGAAAATGGTCCTAAAGGAGAAGCTGAAGAACATTAAGATGGGTAATGATAGTGCAGTTGGATATCTCACAAAGATTACTAATGTAAGAGATGAGTTGGCAGCGATTAGAGAGGCCATTCCACCCACTGAGTTGGTGCGGATTGCAGTGAATGGACTCCTCCATTCATGGATGAACTTTGCTGATGGGGTTTGTGCACATGAGACCCTTCCTGTAACGCCTTATAGTTTGTGTGACGGGCGGGCGGCGGGCACCTGGCCGCGCACACGCCGGGTGGGCGTGCATGACTACACGAGGGCGGAGCGCCGGGCAGCATCGCACGAAATGCGACATTTCTGCGAGTTCAAAGCAATGATGCATTGGACAGTTTTCGACACTTTGGAAATGCGATGAAGCGTTGTAGTCTTTATACTATGAATTGGAGTGGCTTGCGGTGAGGGCAAGGCCGACTCATGAAGGAATGATTTAAGGGTGTGTTAACTATAGTTTGGGGGTCGGCTGGAGTGCACCACCCACATATGGTTCCACGCTCACATGTGTATAAATACACACATGTTGATTCATTTGGAGGACAACAACTCGCACTTGAAGCTCGCATAAGGAAGAGAGGTAGAAGTGCGCAGATTTAAGAGGTAGGGCGCATACCTCATGTGAAAGCCTCGAAGGTGAACTTGGAGTGTCTCTTGAAGCCGGTTGTGGGTTGGGCAAGGTGTGCCCGGGTTAGTGTGGATGTGCAGATTTTGTGTAGGACTTGGCAAAGGGATTTTGGTGGCTCGGGTGAGCACCGCCCTTCGTGCAAGAGGTGCACAAGGTCGTAAAAGGCAGTGTTGCCTCTATTTGTAATATTTGGTTAAGTGTGAGACTTGGTTCGGCAAGACACACTTGTATATTGTAAACTGATATTCCTAATTTATTATTGGGCAGACTCACATTATGGGGAGTTGCCCCTCCCCTTTATACTTGTTGCAATTGTTGATGTTCTTGTTATAATTGCTATGGATAATGAATGAGTATGGGCTTCATTAGTATAAAGGATAATTGCATAATACTTGGTTGAGAATCACAAACTAAGTAGGAGAAAGTGAATTTAGGCGTAGTCCATGTGCACGAGTATTGTTAAAAAGGAAGTGTTCGGTGGTGCCACACCTCACCGACACGGTTGAAAGACCACCGTAGGCTTGGGGGCATGACACTTCCCACATGGGAGAGGTTTTGGGATGATTGCATTCGGACAGAGATCAAAAAAGGTTAGCTTGGGGCAGCCAAGCCAGTTGAGCAGGATGAGGATGTAGCACTATCAGCAGGAGGCAACAAAGGCAAAGGGAAGAAGCAGGCTTCCACAAGAAATGTTGGGAGCAAAGGCAAAGGTAAAGGTAAACAGGGTAACACACAGAAGGACTATTCCAAGGTGAAGTGTTGGAATTGTCAAAAGATGGGACACTATGTAGTTGTGTGTCCGGAGAAGAAGAAGAAGAAGGGGAAGAACCAGAGCGTGGCAGCTTCAGCAAAGGTTGAGGAATTTGTAGTTCATTTTGACCGAGAGTTTGGGTTCACTACGTATGAGTCTTCTAGTGCAGGATCACCTGCCACATAGGTTCAGAGGGAGCATGATTTTCCCTCGATTAGCGGAGCATCTTCAGGTATCTGGTATGTGGACAGTGGGGCTTCACGTCAGATGACAGGTGTCTGTGAGTACTTCTTAGAGCTTTCAGAGAATGGCACTGATATAGAGGTAGCACTCGGTGATGACAGAATTGTTAAAGCAGTCGGTGTGGGGAGACTGACATTTCAGAGGGAGTCCAAACCTCCCTTGAAGGTGTCAGATATTCTTTATGTGCCAGGAATGAGGAAGAACCTTATATCCGTCTCAGCTTTGGAGGACAGAGGATATGAGATACTGTTTAGGGGAGGACAGGTTTTGATGTATCCTAGGGGCACTCCAACTGATTCAGCTAGAGTGATAGGTGTATGCCATGCAAAGGTGTACAAGTTTGCATTCCAATCCCTTGTGGCATTGAGCAGTAGTACCGACAGCAGAGCTAGCAGTTCTGAGCTATGTGAGATTTGGCACCGCAGGATGGGACATATGTATCATGGAGTCTTGAGGACCTTGCGGGAGATCACTACAGGTGTTCCAAATTTCAGTACTGATCACTTTGATACTTGCAGAGGATGTGCGATGGGCAAGTTTGCCAAATCCCCTTTTCCCAGCAGTGACAGCAGAGTGATTGGGATACTTGATTTGATTCATTCTAATGTGAGTGGTCGTATGTCTCATGTTTCCTTGAGTGGATATGAGTACTATGTTTTATTCATTGATGATCACTCTAGGAGGACCTGGATTTATTTCTTAAAGACCAAGAGTGAGGTCTTCAAGCGGTTTCAAGAGTTTAGAGCTCTTGTGGA
>APFE031010280.1:1530-13795 GCA_000404065.3 Pinus taeda | reverse complement strand
ATTAAAGTGGGGTGAATTAAAAAATAAAAAGTGAGATTTAAATGAGCATTTAATCTCAACCCTAGATCTCAATCTATTTCAGCCATTGGATTTAGAGGTTACCCAAAAGTCATTTAGGATTAGATTAAAGGAGGAAAAGGAGGCAAGAGGTCATTCATTCTTTCATGAGCAGATTGAGAGAAGGAGAGCAAGAGAGCAAGGGAGATTTCTGGACAAGGATGAGAAGGAGACAACAACTTGGCACACATTCTAAGGCAGCAGTTGAGCATATTTGTACAGCTAATTCAACACACACTGAAAGGCTGATTTTGGCACGATTTTCTAGAAATATGTACAACTGGTTTGCATAGAAATCGAGGAGTGGTTTGCACAGAAATCGAGGAGCAGTTTGCTTTTTTTTTTCTACACGCAAATTGAGGTCCATACAATGCATTTATTACAGTCCGTAAAGCGCATTTAATGCAGGTCGTACATCAACATTTAAGGCTGAAAGTGGGCACGAAAATCGAGGAGGTCGTACAACATTTATTGCTGTCCTGTTTGCTGTAATTTCCAGTTTGCTGTGAGGCAAGAGAAAAGAGATAAGTTGTAAATTTGCTTGCTGATTTTTTGCTGAATATTTCTCACTGTAAAAAAAGCATTTTCAGAAATAAAGAAGAGCTCTCAAACTAGTTTTCCCCAAGAGTTGTAGGGGGTTTTTCCAGGGTCACATTGACCAAAAATCACTGTGTTGAAATGTGTGAAATCACTGTTTGTACCTACTGATTTTTTATTTCTGCATTTTCCAGCATTCTGTAAAATTTCCAAAATTTGTGTTTTCAGCAAAAAATTATTTTTTCAGTTGTTGAATGTATGGATATGGGAAAGGGCATTTAACTATATGGGAGAAATAAGGTGAAACTGAAAACAGGGGTGGGAAATGAGAAATTTCTACATGGAGGTCTCTCTGGTCCCACATCTACAAATCATCATAAGTAAAATCTCAGTATACATACAAAAAAAATCAAAAAATTCAAAAACTTTAAAAATATTTTTTCCCTACATTAGTTCATTGTGCGCCTAGTGGAATTGGAAGGTTCGGATCTCCTCAGAAATTTGTGCCTGCATATTCCCAATTGTCAACCATGATTAGCTTCTGACGCAACCATCCAAATAATGCCAGAGGAAATGACAGCTTTTGGCTGCTTCCATGTCGAGGCATCAACTCTCCCCAACTGCGTAATCATGGATCTCTGGGTGCTCGGGCATCCACTTCTACCCATTGATAGCAAAACAATGGAAAATGTTCCAAAAATAACATCACAAAAATGGAATCGTACTCGAACTATTTCAGTTCTCCTATTCTGAACTTGGTCAGTTGGTCTTTCATATTGACCAACAAACCCTCGCACCAGTTGAAAGCTGTGAGGTTCAAATAGTCAATAACATACTGGAAGTTAGATTTATTTGCCTCATGCCATGCTTGGGCTCTAACAATTCGAGTCATAGTATGCAAGGTAATTCTCAAAGGGATATTTGTGATCGTTTTTATATTGATCTTCCCATTTTTGGTCTTTTGGGAACTTGGGCAGTGATTGGAAATCAATGTGTTTGTGCTCTCCCCAACAGCATGAGAACTAGATAGCTAAATCCATTATACCCTCTTGGATAACCTAATGATGAATTATATTTCCGAGATATTTATCTTGAGATCTTGATCTCCAATAATGAACATTTAGCGGTTTACATCCCACAAGTTGAATAGATGCTGTAACAACTTAGGCTGGATCCTAATCCCAAGAATCCTGAAGAATTTTAGTAGCCTGCAGTCTCAAAGAGCAACAATGCAATTTGGATCTTGAGTTGCTTAATGATCTTCAGCTTCATTTTTTCATTCCTTCCATTTAATCGCCATTTTGGATTGATTATCCTATGGAAAATAAATAAAACAACATTTCATGAGCTTCCATGGAGACAAAGCTCAAGAAACACCATTAAGCATAGAGGATTTCATTCAAAAACATTTAGCTCTACACCAACATGATTGTGTGTGAATTTTCACGCACTGCCAACGCGCTGGAATAGTTGATCATAGGGTGATTAGTGCGGGTCTGATGGGTAAAACCCATGTTGATCGCCTTCGACCTAAATTTTTAACCAGTCCTCCTAGTAGCCTAACCTATGGACATAAATGCATGAAATAACAACCAAAATGAGGGAAAGGGAGAGATATCTTACCTGAAGCAAACGACTCGGTGAATGGTGTCCTGGGTTGATCATGCTCCTCGCTTAAACTTTGAGGTAAAATGGGGTAAATTTCCTCTCCAAGTTACAATTTGGTAAAATGCTAAAATATTTTGTTTTTCCAAGTTTCTCCTTGAAAATTGGTAATGTCCGTGAACATGTGCAGCGATAGGTCATTTTCCCTGGTGATGGTGATTTATTTTGACTGATTCAAATGAGCTTTATTTTATCACTTTTTCAGACTCGTCAAAAATAAATGAAAAAGTGACCCCCTAGAGTCATCTTTAAGCTCTTTTCTGACTCTCAAAAAATGAAAAGATTATCGAGTACTTGTCATTTCAAACTCGTTAGAGTAAATGAAATGACATCTACTAGTATAATTTTAACCCTTTTCTAGATTGAGATACACTATTGTATGAAAAAGGAATACCTTAGTCGAATATGGCTAAGAGGTTCTCTTGGATATTATTTTCTACCTTTTCAAGTTTGTTATTGCCTAAATCTACCTTAGGCTAAGAAAGGCAGGTCTAGGGTAACATCAAACCACGCTTAACCTGGTAGCTAGCCCTACCAGGTTGGGAGAGGGCTCTCTCCTTGTCAATCTCAAGAAAATATGGCAAATAATGCTAGAGATGATTGATGTAAATACTGATTTTAGGCTAGGTATATGCTCAGAGGAATTTGATTGATTTTAATGTTTGGTTGCTAGATCAAATATGGAAGGCAACTTTGGGTTTGGGAAATCAACTCACATTTGCAGAGGTTTCTGTGGGGCGAGGTAGGCAAGTGTTTTAGCACTTTTAATTGGGTGTAATGGTGAGCATAAAACTACTGAGGAG
Organism: Pinus taeda; assembly: GCA_000404065.3. Lineage (NCBI taxonomy): Eukaryota > Viridiplantae > Streptophyta > Pinopsida > Pinales > Pinaceae > Pinus > Pinus taeda. The sequence goes on along the minus strand of APFE031010280.1, from coordinate 10,733 downwards.
TTGAAGAGGGCATGTAAGTCTCATGAGTCCTCTTAAAATAGCAGAAAACATATAAAACTAAATAAACCCCAAGGCAGAGCACTGAAACATCAATGAATTCCGCCCTTTAATCTTAGTTCATTTAGTTATTTAGAAAAAGAGAGATGATGGCACATATAAACATATGATAAACTGAATAACAGAGGAGAAAACAATACTAATTCACATTACCAAAAGAATCCCACAAAATGCTGCAAAACCCTGGTTCATTTCCTCGCCAAACTGCAGAAGTGTTTTACAAAGTATCTCAATGCATCCACAAGAGTCCAACCTTGACAAATGACTAAGAAAGTATAATATATAGGAATAAAACCACCTATGCTAGCCATTAGGGGTTGAATCCATGAGTCAAGGCACTGTTTCAACAAGATCTAAACTAGGAACTAAAAAATAGGCAGTGGAACAGCTTGCCTCTAAAACTATGGAAACTGATTCATTCATCTCAAAACCACCTATAACTAATGTCTCTATCTCCTTAAGTCATTTTTCATAATTTTTACATCATAGTACATCAATTTACATCATATTACATCATGAATTTGACCATGAGAGAATAAAAAGTCAAACTGGTAGAAAACTAGGCGAAATTCTGAGTTTTTGAGCAAAATTGGCAAAATTTTGCCTGATGCGCAGTGCCGTGAGCCTGATGCATAGCGCCACTTCAAGGCTAAGTTTGAAGGCCTTCCCCTTCACCAAATTAGGTCCAATATGGCTTGTTGGAAATATATATCTGTCTACTTTCTAGGACAACTAGCATTTTTGGATTTGGAGTCCATTTTCCCCTTCAGAAGTCACTTCTCCCAAGACTGCTTCCTGTGGGTCCAAAAAGTGGTAGAGAGGGCATTGTTTAGGTGTTTTTTTCCCTTTAGGTGATCCAGTTCTCCTCCAAATTTCATGAAAGTTTATGGGTTTCAGTATTTTTCCATGAGGAATCCAAAAATGTAAGCCATTTTGTAAAATTCCAAGCCAGCTCAATGCACAGCACCAGTGGCGTTGCGCATCAGAGGAAAATTCCTGTGTTTTGCAATTAATATTTGTGAAATGACAAAAATTTCTCAAAATTGCTTCAAATTTGGCAAGAGGCAAGCTTACTAATTTCCTTGCTGAGCCAAGGAAGCTTCAACCAAAATTTTAAGTTTATCTTGCTCCCTTTTGGCTTCTAAGTCTCTCTTTAACTTAGCTTTTAGGCTTCTTATCCTTGTCTTGCAAATTTTGTTCTGGGCCAAATAGTGATAAGCCATGTGGTGCAACATGTTCTTCTCCTTGTTAGCCTTATCAAGAAGCTTCTCAAGGTGGATATTCACTCTTTCCAACCATGATTCTCGATCAGCCTCTATTTCTTGTTCTAGTGATGTCATCTTGATTTTCCTTCTTTTTGCCACTTGTTGTTTTTCCCTAATGGTTTGCAGCTCCATGATTGTTTGTTTGTCCTGCAATTTCTTGTTCTCTTGCTCAAGGAAATTAATGATCCACTTACCCCTAACAAGGTCAAGTGATAAGGCTTGGATCTCAAATTCTTTCTCTTTGATGACCACATCCTTGAGTCTTGAGCTTTGGGAGCCCAAATCAGTGTCATCTTCTGCAACCAAAACAAAATCTTTGTCCCGCCCTTCAGTAGGCCCTTCATCATGCAAATTTTTCTTTCCTTTGTCCTATACCTGTATTGATGATGAAGAAGGCAAAGCCCCTTTCACCCCAAGTGAAGATAACATTTTCCTATGATCCGGTGAAGGAAATGAGACCCCTTCCACCCCTGGTGGAGATAATACTCGTTTGGCAGCTGCAAAAAGTCTTCTTGTACCTCTTTCATAAGTTATAAACACAGGAATGTGTGCCTCTTCAGTTTTTCTTTCATGCTCTTTTTGTTGCCTAGAAGGTCCACCTTCCTCTTGAGGATTTACAAAAATTTGAGGCCCCTTGAAGATTTCATGGGCAATGGTGTCCCATGGAACTCCCAACTGAGTAAGCTAATGCACAACAATAATCTTGATGACAGCAAAGTGATAAATACTGTTAAGCTGTTGTGGGTATGGTTTTCTCTTTGAAATCATAGTCATCCTCTCTATGTTTTTGCAAATGAAATATGGAATACTCATCATTCTAAACCTGGTGAAATGCATAAGTAATCTGATATGATAGGCATAGAGTCTAGAGAACCTTCCCTCACATGTGAAGTATTTGATGATGAGTTTCATAAGTGGAAGATATCGGTCCTCCAAGAACTTGAAAGGAGTTACCTTGCTCAATTTACCATGATATTTGGCCTTAATATATGGTTCATAATGCTGCTGGATGAAATTCTATCTTTTGTTCCACCTTTCCCCTACATCTGGCATTCTAGTTGCTTCTGCAATAATGGCTGGTGAAAGAGTGAAATTGATGCTAGCAAGATGTATCATGTTATTCTCCATGTTTATGACAAATTGCCTTCCCAATTCATGATGATACTTAACCCTCTCAACCATCTCACAAAAGTCAAAGAAATATTGGTATCTAAAACAAGTGGTAGAAAGGGGACAAGCAAGGAGTTTACCAATGCTAATAGGTTCCTCTCTGATAATTTTCCCACCCTTGTGAGGTCTCCTAGGCTATACATTTCTATCTCTTGAACTGTCACTTAGTGTTTCTTCTTCATCATAACTTGACTCACTATTTCTTGCCATGGTGCTTGGTGTTTGTCTTAGGGAAGGGATGTGATGATGATATGGTAGAAAATGGTAAGGAGGGAAGACAATGGAGATGAGTATGAAGAGATTTTACTAATAGGCAATGGAGTTTGGGAATGAAGGAACAAGTTTTGGGAAACTAGGGTTTAGTGAGGGATTTAGGGTTTGGTGAAGGGAATTAGTTGTTTTAGCGGAGAGGGATATGAAAAATGGGATAAATGGAGTGATTTAGGCAAATGGAAGAGGGAAAAGGGTTTAATTATGCTTTTTGGGATTATGGAGTGAAAATTACACAATGGAATGGAAAATAATGAAGACAAGCTAGGGTTTAACTTTCAACATGAAAAACTCATGAAGAACACAAGTATGAGATTAAATTCAGCTCTAGGGAAATGCTAACTTACTTGTAGAATAGCAATGCATAGTTCTTAAGTGTTATTGAACAATTTGGAACGATTTAGCAAGTTCTGGACTGATGCACAATGCACTGGGCCCAATGCGCAGTGCCCTCCTGATGCACAGTGCCTGTGCGAATTAACAATGGCAGAAAGTAACTGATGCGTAGCGCCAGTCTGATGCACATCGCACTACCTCTGATGCGCAGCACCAGGAAAGTTTGCTGGGAAAACAGGGTTTTTAAGCTTCTTAGCTCAATTTGCCTCCAAATCATGATTTTGTGCTCTCCAAGGTTATTTTGCACAATGAAATGATAAATGGCACTCCTTTCACTTTATATATGGATGGCTTTTAATTTTTACTTATTCCAAACCCACTTTTCTAATGTCAAAATCACTTTTGGACATAAGCTCTGTTTTTTCATTTGAATTGACTTTTCTTGATCATTTGGTAAACTGATGCATTGATGCTTTTACTTTTGTTTGCAATGGCTGGAGTTGCCAAGGTGAACAAGGGCAGCAGCTGGAACTTATTACATATAGAAAATATTCAAATTACATAAATTTTGTACAAATAAAAACTATGTTTTCACCTCAAAAATTACATAAATTTTGTACATATAAAATAAAAACTATGTTTTCACCTCAAAACAGAGTTTTGAGGTAAAAATCACTTATTGAGCATATCATTAGTGAAATTTTGATCTTATGAACTTATTAGACCTCCTCATGTTTCTGCTGACCCTTTATTGGATTTCTGAAGACCATGGTGACAAACCCTAGACCTAGTGAGACCTAAAAACCCTAAAAATAGATTTTGCAAATGAAATGACATAAAATGATAGTAAATGAGCTAAACATGTGAAAAAAGGCCAGAAAGTAAATGCCATGAGGGAATTGACATGAACCACTACCATCAGTTGATCCATGACCTAATGGAATGCAGCTGATCGGATGGGACACATAATATGCATGCGTAAAGAGAAATTTGATCACTGATGGAGGGATGAAGATAGCGACATGAACAAGGTTCAAGAGATGATTTATGAAAAGGGACCTTTGGAGTTTTCTTTTCTGCTTATTTTTCAAACTCTCTAAACATGAAAAATATGTCGAGTTTCCCCTCCATCGGACTTGTAAATCTTAAACAACGCAAGACTTGTCACCATGACAATACTGAGTTTCTCCTTCCTAGGGCTCATAAAACTTACTAGGATGGATTCATTCGAAGGATGAACTTATATGACAAGCATATTTTATCCCCTTCAAGCTTGCGATAAAAAATAATGGGGTACCCACTAGAAATGTTGGGGGATAAAGTGAAAGAAATTATCTTTTGTATATTGTAAAGGCAGCATGTCGCTCTTGAACATGACACTCATGTGTTGCTCATGTCGGGTTTGGGAAATCATCGCTTAGTCACTTTCCTTCCTGGGTTTGGGAAATCCATTTTTCCTCTCATCTGATTATACCACTTCATCATCATGACCTATGATCTTATGTTGAGTCAAATGTTGCCAAACTATGGAGTAGTGTCACCGATATGTTCAAGAGAATTCATATCTGCACTTCTTTACTGCTTATACATTATCTAACTTTCTGCCACAATCCTTGATCACACTTATCTACTCTACTACATCCTTTGTTTCATGTTGATGATGTGGGATTAGTTATGGCCCTCCTTCGATGGATCACTTCCTTTCGATTTAACTCAGTATCTGGGAAGATGATCTAGAAACCCCCTTCTAGTACCTTAGAGCTTGCATGCCTTAATGACACGTTCTTTGCATTCAACGATAGGTTTACATCATTGAATTTTGATCGAATGATTCCATGGGTGCTTGAATTTGATCCAGGTGGATATTGGTGGCCATCCACCTATTCCACCTAGACCCCCTAGTCAGTTTCATCCATTTCCTTGTTTGTTTTAGCATTTACTATTTTTAGCATTTTCTCAGGTCCTGAACGTTCGGAGTAGTTTTAACCCCTTAAACGGTGTTTTTTTTTGGGGTCCATGATAGGCCCATAGCCATAGGCAAGGGCCTATAGCAAAACCTATAGTACTCAGCGAGACCTTTCCAACAAGGTATTGTATGCACCAAATGGAGATAATATGACCAAGTTACAAGCCTGGGAAGTTGGGTGCCAAACTAACCCCAACGGGTCCCACAAATTATTGGTGTTACATCTCCTGGGGTTAGGGTTTGGGTTTTTTAGGGTTTTCTCATGTTTTCCAATAATAAATAAACGCTTGATCCTCATTGTAACATAGTTCAGAGGCATGTAGCTGCCACATCGCTTCTCAAGGATAAGCTACCATCGCCCAAGCTATCTTCTTTCCATTCTGTTTGTAAGCATAGTTCAATATTTTATTATGAATGAAATGAAGTGTTTTTCTGCTACATCTTTGTGTTTATAATTATATCTATAAGTTGTTGCATTCATGTTTAAGTTTGGATCAGTGGTATCAGAGCAGTTTTGTCTTTCTTTGTTTTTCTTTGCATGTCCCCAATGAGGTCAGGGTATAAGGAGGTAGGGCTTGATCTGGTTGAACCATTGCAAGATCAACCTCGTAAAACCAGATGATCTCCCATGGCGGAAGAAAAGAAAGACGAGGGGGCAGGAGATCCTTTCAAAATGTTGCTCAAGGAAGCCCTTGAGTGACAGAGGAACGCGAGGATGGATAACTTTGCCCAGATCCTTTGAAAACTACCCACAGGTGATGCATATTCATCCAACAGCCACTTTGGAGGCACCACTCCTTTTAAGGTACAAGTTAACCTTGATATTCACATATTCGAAGGCCTGATATATGAAAATGTTGTAGATAAATGGTTAAATCTGTTGGAAGGATATTTTTCAGTTCATGACTTTTCCAATCAGGAAAAGATTACTTTTGCACTTCTCAAAGTCGCCCCACATGTCAAGGACTGGTGGGAAGCCTACTGAGAACAAAAGGATGAGATTGAACCCTCATTTTTTTAGTCACGCCCACTTGGAATTCTTTCCGAGATGCCATCAAGGAACAATATTACCCTATGGGGAGCTATGAAGACAAATGCATAAAGTGGACAATGCTACAATAGGGAAGGGACCAAGATGTGCCAAAGTTCACAAATATTTTCCATACCCTTCACACGAAGCTGGGTATCAAGGATACTGAGTGGAATTTGGTGCTCACATACCGTGACTATCTACACAAGTATATCCAGGACGGGATGAAGTTCCTGGACATTTCCTCGCTCGACACGACGTATCAGTATACTATCAAGATTGAGCATAAGTTTTAACAGAATAAGCATGACGTTGGATCTACAAATCCAAAGTAAGGAAAAGGCATCCCAAACCATAAAACAAAGCACCAAGCCATGGCAGGGCTGCTGGGGATAGCCCACCAAAGCTGCAAGCAAAGAAAAACACCACGAAGATGAAGAAGGACATGAGAAAATGGTGTGAGTTCCATAAGAGCTCCATTCACAATACAAGTGAGTGTCGGGCCAAGAAGTCACTAGTGGCCGAGCTGAAGGCTTCCGAATTAGACACAGGTTCTAACCCTTAATCAAAACCCGATAACGGAACTAACAAAGGGAAGAAGATCATTCATACAGAGCCAAATGGCACCATGGCCACCACCAAGATCCAGAAGATTGAGGCTACAGACCTATAGGAGGGGGAATGCCTCTTCCACTCACAAATGTGGGTGAAGGGTTCTCCTCTATAGTTCATTGTTGATAGCGGGAGCCAGAAGAACCTCATTTCTGCAAAGGTCATGAAGTAGCTAGGCCTAAAGACTACAACACATCCAGAGCCATACACCATCAGGTGGCTTCACCGCGAGCAGTTCCACCTTCCCTACAACATCAAGCCCCTCACAGATGAGGTACTATGTAACGTTTCTCCTCTTGAAGTTTGTCATGTAGTTTTAGGACAACCATACTTGTGGAAGCGACATGTTGTACATGTGATCCGGATTTAAATAGGAACGCAATAGATTACAGAGATAACCATAAATACAGAGGTGCAATAACCATGAATAAAGAGATGCAGCGGAAATAATACTTCATTTCATTAATGGAAAATACTGAAATATGCTTACAACCAGAATTGGAAATAAACCAGCTAGGGCGATGGTAGCTTATCTCTGAGAAGAGATGTGCGGCTACATGCCTCTGAACTATTCAGAACTGTGTTACAATGAGGCTCGAAGGGCTATTTATTGTTGAGAAACAACGGAAAATCCTTCACATTCCAAAACCTAACCCTAGAAGATGAAACGCCAAATTGTGGGCCCCGTTTTGGGTAAATTGGTACATCAATTTCCCGGGGTCGTAACTTTGGCATATGATCTCCGTTTGACGCGTACGATAGCTCGTTAGAAAGATCTATCCGAGAACTACCACTTTGGGAAGCGCAACATCAGTCCATGGACCCATGTTGCCCCCAGATTTTCCAAAAAACGTCGTTTAGGGCCTCAAAACGGCTCCGGAAGTTCAGGACCCGAAAAACTGCTAAAAATAGTAAGTTGTGCTACAATTAAGGAAACTGAAAATGCTGAAAGAGACAATTTTGGGGGTCCAAATGGGATAGGTGGGTGGCCACCAACATCCACCTGGATCATTCCTCCCCCCTTAGGAAGCAATGGTCCCCATTGCGTTGATTTCCTCCATCTGCTGAACTTGTCCTGCAATCTCTGATGTGTCCAGTAATGGTGGGAAGCATGATCGACGATGGTCCACATTGAACACTTGGTGCAGGCGAAGGAATCGAGGAATGATGTGCTTCAAAGCATTGTTTCCCATAGCCTTGGTACTGGTGTGAGGACCATGTTGGAGTGGTCGGAGCTTCTGATGGGCTCTTGTAAGGCATTCTTTCTGCCGATGCAACCAAACTTTGTTGCCCACCTGAAACTTGTGTGGTACCCCTGTGGGTGAGGAGAAGTTGTTCCTGTGTTCTGTCATGACCGTATCCCTTTGTTGTTGCTGCTGTGTGGAGGAACCCTTTGCGGGGGTCATGGATGTAGCAACGATCTTCCCCTTACTTTCAGAGTGAACCATACAGATGAATTTCTTGTTCTGTGATATGAGCTTGCTGCCTTTCTTAGCAGTGATCAAAGATGTGGCGGTAGGTGGGGCTACCTCTGGTATCATGTATAATGAATTATTCAAAGAAATAATGACAACACGAGGCCTTGACTCATACACAACATGTCGCCTCCACAAGTATGGCTAGCCTAATAATACATCACAAACATCCAAAGGTATAACATCACACCATACCTCGTCTGTGAATGGTTTGATGCTGTAGGGAAGCTGGCACTACTGTCGAACTTTGAGATCTCGTCCTTCATGAAGCCACCCGATACTGTATGGTTGTGGGTGTGGTGTAGACAGTAGGCCCAACCGCTTCACGACCTCTGCTGAAATCAAGTTCTTTTGGCTGCCACTACCAACAATGAATTGTAGCGGCGAACCCTTCACCCACATCTGTGAGTGGAAAAGACGTTCCCCCTCCTCTGGCTCTTCGGGCTCAGTCTTCTGGATTTTGGCAGTGGCAACAGTGGCACTGGGATCCGCATCAATGATCTGCTTCCCTTTTCCATTCTCCTTGTCGGGTTCTGGCTCAGGGTTGGAACATGTATCTGATTCAGAAGCCTTCCGCTCGACCACCAGTGACTGCTTGGTCCGACACTCACTTGTGTTGTGAGTGGGGATCTTGTGGAACTCACACCACTTTCCTATGTCCTTCTTCGGCTTCGTGGTGTTGTTCTTTTCTTGCGGCTTCGACAGGTTGTCTTGGGTCACCCCGCCTTGGCTTTGTCCTTTGGGCTTCAAATTTGTAGCTCCAAAGTCTCGCTTCTTCTGTTTGAACTTTTGCTCGATTTTGACAGCGTATCGGTATGCTGTGCCGAGTGAGGAGATGTTCAAGAACTCCATCTCTTCCTGGATGTATTTGTGCAAGCAACCGCGATATTTGAGTACCAGATGCAGCTCAGAATCTTTGATACCCAACTGTGTGCGAAGGGTGTGAAAAATGTTTGTGAACTCAGGCACATCTTGGTCCCGTCCCTGCCGTAGCGTGGTCCATTTGATGTATTTGTCCTCAT
>APFE031010272.1:282892-311541 GCA_000404065.3 Pinus taeda | reverse complement strand
ATTATAGACTAGTTTAGTAGAGCGAACTTGTATGACATGCCACGAGTCACTGTTTCGACCTTTGGCTTTGAAAAATATATACAAGAAACTATAGTCCGTGCTCTTTCTGTAACTTATTACAAAATTTCAATCTAATTCTCAGAGAGAAAGATATGACGATTTTCCCTAGGTCACCTATTTGGAGTGTAATTCGAGAGTCTGCAAAAAGATCAAATTCCTCAGATCATGTCTCCGCAAATATAGTGCGAAAAGATCTGAAATTTAGATCCGAGATTCAACACAATCTTTTCTCAAATGGGTTTTTTTTAGCTTCTGAAACATCACAAAAAAAAGTTATAGCGAAAATGCCATGATGACCTATTTGGAGTAGCGAAGCCCTAGAATCCAAAGCTCTGATACCAAATGTTATGAAACCAGCTCAAGAAAAAGATAGAAAAGATGGATCAAAGCCTTAGAATTAAGCCTCTTCAAGGGGGAAACCTCCTTTACATTACATAAATGAGCAATTCTTGGATGATTCAAATGAAAAAACCTCCTTTCTATATATAGGAGTCTAAAGAGTCACAATATAACCCAGCCAACCTAACAATAATAATATAAAGCCGCAAAAATAACAATAGAGGGATTCTATGGGACATAGGAATAAAAATATGGGGACAACATGGGCACAAAAATATTAAGAAGGGATACAACTACAATAGTAATGGGGTAATCACTAGTATTATAGCGACCCAACACTATCCTATTCTCCTTATAGAAGTAGGTCTTTCCCCTATTGAGAGCCTAGCTATGATTAGGTTTCTGTTCTACAAGCACAAACTCAATAACATAGACGATCATAGACTTCCTAAGCTAGCTTTAAAATCCAGCCAAAACCACCTAAGGCTTAACTGGGGGTGGCATAAAGACACAAGGGCCTTGTTAAAATATTGGGAGATCAACGAGAATGATGCATTGAAAAACATAAATAACATTAAAGATATTGTTACTTCTAAGTCCAAAGAAAAAAGTGGTGTGAGAAATATTTAGCGGCTAAAAGAAAATTAAGTTATTATAAGAAGGTCATCAACCCCACCCTAGAAGATCAAAAGTATCTCTCTATTTTAACTAGATCAAAGAAGAAAATTAATATAGAAAAGATTAGAACGAATTCTCATGAGCTCCATTGTGAAACAGGTCGTTGCGCAGTTCCTAAAACGCCATGGATGGAAAGGATCTGCCATATATGTGAGAATAGGAACACCAAGGATGAAAACCACTTCCTCTTAGAGTGCCTTGCGTACAACCACATTAGATCTCAGTTTCACAATCTTTGTTACAATACTGACCTTCCTATCCTTTTACAATGTCAAAATTATAGTGAGCTCGAGAGGCTTCTCTCCTAGCTTTTTGAGCATAGGAATAAAATCTTAAATCAAAATAAATAGTTTGTTTCTTTAGGTCCGATAGACCAATGTTTGGTCTCAGCGGATGTTAACCATCATGATCATCATCATCATTGAATAAGCTGATCCAACACATTCTAGAAAACTCATAAATGGATAAGATATAGTATTGTTCTCCACGAGGTGACTTTTTCCTCATCAGTCCACACAAATTAGTATGTATAAGTTCAAGAAGCTTGCTTGCTGATCCTTCTTTAGCATTGAATTGAACTCTGGTTTTCTTATCGAAATGACATGACTTACATATGGTACTTTATGTTAGGGTGATGTTGGGTAGATCACGAACAACTTTGAACCTACTTGATTTGCTTATTTGAGAGAAGCTTAGATGTCCCAACCTTCTATGCCATAACTAGTTTTCCTCTACCTTGCCTATGTAACATTGTTCTTGGACACCTTTCAATATATACATATTGCTAGGGGTTCTTGTTCCTTTTATTATGGTCTTTCTTATGTCGAGTTCAAGAACCTCATTCTTTTGATCAGAATACCACCTCATTTCCTTGGTCACACATTTGGCTAACACTAAAAAAGTTATGCTTTAATCCACCAACATACATAACATTACCAACTTTAACCTTTTCTTTTAGAAAAAAAAAACCTTTACCTTAATGACAGTAGGTGAGTCATTTCCAAAAGTGGCATTCTTTTCTTTCTCTAAAGCATTGTATGAAATAATTTTATCTTTATCACTTGTCATGTGTTTTGAGCATCCACTATCAATGTACCATCGATTTTCTTGTCCTTCTGCAAATGATGCTATGCCACAACTTTTAGGCTGTAACTTCTTCCTTTTCCATACCTTAGAATTTGTTGAGATTTTCTCTTTTTGAGATGTTGGCTATAATTTTCTCATGCATTCAGATTCTTCATGTCCAAAGTTATTGAAAAATGAGAATTCAATTTCATCTTTAAGAGGTGAGAAGTTATTATAAGTGTTCTTCTTAACTCCTGTCTCATTCCTTTGTTTTCTTGCTTCTCTAGTCATGATGGTTTTGTATGCAACACATTGAGGAACCTTATGACCAAAATTATGACATGAGAAACATTGTCCAATAAAGAATAGATTTCTGTGACCATAGAATCTTCTGGCGTCGTTTACATTTTGACTGGTGCTTTTGTTGTTGTTCATCCTTGGATTAGAGTGAACATGATTTACCTATGGAATGCCTTTATTATTTTGTTGAGGATTGAAGCTTTGCTGACTAGTTTTTGTTGCATTTAGATAGCTTTTAGTGGTGGCTGAAGACTTTTATGTTTGATATGTTTCTCCAGTGTATCCAAGACCTATCTTCATAAGAGGAGATCATTGTGCCTTGATAATTTCATCTAAGGTTTCATATCCTTTAGAAAATCTAAGATTCCGAGTTTTTATTTTCTCAAGTTCCTTTCTTAGACTCACGACTTCACATTCAAACTTCTCATTATGTTTTTCTTTTTCTATGAGTTGATACTTCAATGTATCTATGGTTACTTTGTTTTCTTCTAAGCAAATTTTGAGTTGAGTAATTTCTTCAAAGAAATCTTTTTCTTCTAAAACATACCCAAATTTATCATTAGACTCATTAGTATTTTTCTTAAAAGCCATGAGTAATTTAAGATCTTGATTAGATTCTCCTTCTTCACTATCTGACAAGCCATCACTACCTTCATGAGTATAATAACTTCTATTGTTGTTATACTATCTCCTATTACCTTTTGCAGTATCTTTCCCTTTGTCATGGTTGTCTTTATGAGGACATTTAGTAGCATAATGACCAACTCTACCACAAGCAAAACATTTGAAGTGAAGCTTACCTCTAAACCTTCCGGTGCCCAGTGGAAGCTTCTTTACAAAGTTCACCTCATCTTATTCTTATATATATCCTAATTCCTTGTGTTCTTCCTTTTATTTTCCTTTTGCAGATGCTTTAAATGTGACTTATTTGACTTCAGAGGGACCTCCTTTCCTCATTTCAAAAGTAGTAAGGATCCCATGAATTTGAACAGCAGTAAAAGTTTGCAGATCCTACTTCTCTTCAATGGCAGACACTTTTGACTCGAATTTAGGAGTTAGATATCTTAAGATTTTCTCTACTAAAGTGGTGTCCTTTATTTCCTCACCTATATCTTTCATGCAATTTACAATCTCATCTATACGTAGAAAGAATCTAGCAATACTTTCATCATTATGCATTTTGAGAATCTCATATTGAAATATGAGAGTTTGGAGTTTAGCACTTTTTACCTTGGTATTGCCTTTATAGCATTGAATTATTTTGTCCCATTAATTTCTTTTGTTGTGTTTAACTGCATAACTTTGACAAATTATGATTATGTCAGACTTCTCAATAATGCATTGACAACTTTGGCATTGGTTTCATACGTCTTCTTTTTTGTGCATCTGTGGGAATTGCAGTTAGATATTGGGAAACTCCTTCCGCAATTGCCCAAACGTCTGCTCCAAGGGACTGAAGATAGGATCCAGTTCTTGTCTTCCAATATATTAAATTATTTCCATTGCAGAGTGGTGGTTTGATAGATGTCATTCCATATAGATTGCTCATCTTGGGAGATCTTCCTTCAAGCGATCAAGATTCTTTTGAAGGACCTGCTCTGAAACCAATTGTTGGGAAAAATACTAGGGGGGGGGGGGGGGGTTGTGAATCAATATTCTAAAAACTCATAATAATAATTTTCTTTTCTAAAATATGAACGCAACTTTATTGAACCCAACTCGCATATGTACACGACTGTTGTAAAAGAAATTATATTATGCTTAGTAAACTTGAAAAACAACTAATTCTATATCTGTTAAACTTAAACTAGAATGTAAGAGATTTATTAGGAATTTGATAATAAGTAAGCAGGTGTAGTAAGAAAATAATAAAGTATCACACATAAGTAACACACATGAACACTAGGATTTAAGGTGGAAACCCAATGTGGGAGAAAACCACCGTTGATGTCGTCTCAATCTTCAAACTTATTAATATCAAAAACTTCTTACATTCTTGTACTGGTGCAGACCCATGCCAGTACGCAGGCACCCACCTGTTGAAGGCTACAACCATCACTTGTTCTCCAACTCCTACTGGAAGGGAGCTCCAACCCCCCGATTTGATCACCAACTACTACTAGCAGGAAGCTTTGAGTTCCTCACTAAAGGATCCAACCCTTAGCAACATCCATGGACCACGTTTAATAAATTTTCACACTAAATCCACCTGCTTTAATACATCACAACTTGTAGATAAATTGAAGAAAACACCAACTTAATTTAAAATAGAACAGTGAGATCACTCTAACCAAAAAACAAAACTGAACTCAGAATACTGCATCAACACACATAATCAACTGCAACCCTGATCATTCATATGCCAACATGTATATTCTACTTCACTTAAGGCAACCTGTGTGTAAATGCATTTTTCTCTAGAGAAACTTACATACACATCTCAATATACTATAAACTTGTATTTCTGAATCAAACACAGAGTCGATCAGAGTTATTCTGAAATATTTTGTTAGCTTACAGAACTATCATACAGTTAGGAACATCAATAATATTTTCAACCAATCAACATGTAACCAAATTCAACTTCATTATTCAATCTGTTCTACTTTAGACATTATCACTCAACCTAGATCAACATGAGGAAATCATTGACAGAAAACACAGATACAACAATACTGATAAGGTTGACCAGTCATTTATGAACATAAACCCTTCATTTATGTACATGACTTTGAAGAAACGAACTTGCGTGTATACACGACTTAATCGAGACCAACCTGCGTACAGATCTATAAATTTTGACCTAAAATTGCGCAACTCTTTAGAACTTCAAAAATACCCAGATCATAATATTGAAAGATAAAAACATGCGTCAATACTTAGATCTAGTCAATCCATGAGCAAGTCATACAATGGAAAGTCATTTTAGGTCTCATGATCCTGATCCATCATTGTATTCATCGGTGCATAATTATTTCAGATCTAGGTGTCAACTATGAACCTTATAATGAAAATATACTTTAGATTGAAGTATTCATAAAAAAACCTTTCACATGCACACTTAGCACTTTTATATTCACCTCCTTATATAGTTAGAGCCTTAGCAAATACCATGAGTCAAAACTACACTAGTGCCGGTGGTAATCTTAGACGGGATCAAGTAACCGTTACAACACTTAATATTGTGGGCTAATTACGCAGTAAGGACCCTTTGTATTCTTAAATTAGTGCACCAACATGTATGCGACTTTTATTCTTTGTGCCCGTGTGTATACGCGACTTGGCCTTGATGAACCCACGTATAGATCTTCAAATATTCACCTTTATCAAACTTCTGATTTTGATTTGTAAACCTTTGTCCCATCATTCTTTTATTATATTCCATCACTTTGTAACCTCTGAATTGACCTATGGATTCATCTAGTTACCATAAACTTGTTCTGTTACAAGTGAGTTTCCATCAAGGACAACACATGCATCATAATGCCAACATTTAGTTCATTAGCTACCACTTTCCTCACACATTTCCAGTTACCCATCCGATATGAAACCGTAACATAAAATTTGACCAACTTTAAACAAACTAAAGCTACTCACATATTCAATCATATTCATGAGTGGTGATATCATCGTCAGTTGGTTAAGACCCATGTTTGTGATCAATTGTTAGCAGAATGGTTCATTAAATCCCTATTTCCATCTATCACATAGGATGTAGCTAAAGGCAGGGTCGTGACGAAAGAGAAAGTGATTGCTCATGCCCAATGTTTGGACCTCATCTATACCCAATATAGCATCCTCTATGAAAATATATTATATGTTTTGAGACCTTTGAACATTGTTCCTCCAACTCTTGGTAAAGAATCTCATGTTGCTGATGGAATCATTTGTTCTGCCAATTTGGATACAGTGAGTAAACCATCTGGTGTTGCTCTCACCGCATCTTCACAAAACCCTCCATCCAATCCTCCTGCGACTTCTTCTTCTGAGATAAATGTCATTCCATATGATAAAGGAAAATCTCAACAACAACTAGGAAGTAAGAAGAAAGAAAAGGCAAAAAGAAGAAATATTCTTCACCGTAGGATAAACAAACAAATCAGTTCTCTAATTAGAAATGAAAGCCTCAATACCCATGCTTTATTTTCCATGAGAAGCACTTTACTATTGACAATCCTCACTATGTGAAAGTGAATGAAATTTTTAAATCCTCCAATTCTTCTACTATGTTGATTGACCTGTTTCCCAATCAGGAGACCCACATGGTTGCTCGGGACCCTTCTTCCTCTAACAAAATTTTAATGCTTTCCTCCATGAATTCTAAATTTGATGTTATGGTGGGTACTTGGAACAAGGAATATGGTAATGTGAATTCTCTGAATGGTGAGGCTACTAATCAACCTTCCAGTTCGACATCACCTTCATCTAATCCATCTCCTTCCACAATTCCTACAAAGTTAACTATCAAACCTCTAAAAGGCGTTATTCATAAATCTGCTTTCAACCCTCATGGTAGAGCTGCTCAAAATTATAATGTAGTTGAAGAATTGGCTCAGTCTCCATCAACTTTGTCAACCCTCGAGGTGTTTCAAAACTCCCCCACCCAAAAAAAGGCTTTGCTTTCGGCTATTAGATGTGTGGATCCTTCGGATTCCAAACTAGTTGTTTTCAATCATGAGAACTACACCCATTGCCTTCTGGCTCAATTGGCTTTTATCATCCAGGTCATTCCAGGTAAGAAAATTCATCATTTTATTATGGATGAGGGAGCATCAACTTGTATAATGTCTATGTATTGCTGGAAAGTGATTGGTTCTACTCAACTGAGTTAGTCACACACCACGTTGAAATATTTTGATGGGAGAATGTATAAAACTTGTGGTATTCTGAACTCCTTGCAAGTATAATTAGGGGGAAGAACAGTATCCATAGAAGTCAAAGTTATTAATGAACCTCTTGACTATAATATTATATTGGGTCACATGTGGGTTTACGCCATGGATGTTGTCGTCTCGACCTATTTCCGTATGATTTCCTTTCCTCATAAAGGTGGTATTGTGGCCATCGAACAAATCACCTTATTCGCCTTTGATTCTCATGTTACTAGAAGTGTCCCTCTGGTAGGGGAAACTCTACACCCTTATCAACATGTCGGGGTTGGATTGCTCAAGAATGCTTCACTCATGGGAACCTTTTTGCTCCCTCCTCCTCCACTTCCCGACCGCTCACCATCGGTTGCTTATATCAATATGATATCATCTTTTACTATCTCAACTAATCCATGGATTGTACCAGATGAAAATAACATACATAGTTTTAGTGACCAGATGTCACTTATCCCTATTGAGCTTGATTACAAAGGCATCTATTCATCTTGTGCGACTTATTCCTTCTCATCGATCAATTGGGTCAATCGATCATTGGATTATGACATGTCTTCTGATATGTTCTCTTGTACATTCTCTACTGATAAGAACATCATTGAGATCATGATGCCATACGATGCACTGTGGGATGATCATCACCATCGTTCCTCATTACCAGATTCCATTGAGGATAATCTCAATGATGTATATCTACCCAATATCGTCGAGTCTTTTATGAATTCCGTTTCTATTCATGAAGTCTATTCCAAAAAGAACCTCTTGAATATCAAAGGGATGATACCTCTTGATATCTTTGTTAAACCAGGTATTGTAAAAAATATACACATTGGTGCTTCCTTCTTTCCATTCAAGATTAAGACCTATAAAGCCCTATTTCAGGAGTTTCGATATGTCTTTGCCTGGACCTATGAGGAAATTCTAGGTATCGACCCAAATATAGTGGTGCACGAGATTGAAACGTATCTTGATGCTTACTAGTCTGGCAGCGCCTCCATCTGGTCCACCCCAAGAAGGCTACCATGATAAAGAATGAAGTTGAAAATCTTCTTCATAGTTTCATCTATCCCATTCCTTTGACCGAATGGGTATGAAATATTGTCCTTATCATGAAGAAACATGGGACAATCCGTGTATGTGTTGATTATTGAGATGTAAATCATGCTTGTCAAAAGCACAATTATCTGAACCCATTCATCGATCAGACTGTTGATGACTATGCCGACTGTGAAATATATTCGTTTATGGATGAATTCTCGGATATAATCAAATCAACATTCTCCTAGTGGATCAATATAAAACTGCATTTATCTATCCTTTGGGTACGCTCACCTACCAAAAAATCCTATTTAATTTAAAGAATGTTGGGGCCACATTTCAATGGGTAATGGATTATGCTTTTCATGACATTAAACACATCATGCAACCTTATTTGGATGATCTCCATGCTCATTCTAAATATTGGGTTGATCACCGGATGCATCAGAGGGCCATTTTCTAATGGTGTAGACACTACAATATTCGACTAAATCTACAAAAATGTGTGTTCTACGTTAGTTCTGGTTGCCTTCTTGGTTTTGTCATTTCAAAAAATGGAATTTGTATCAATCCTCTAAAAGTACAAACAATCATCGATGTTCCTATGCCTTCTTCTATCATTCATTTTCAACAATTCCAAGGGAAGGCTAACTTCCTAATTAGGTTCGTCCCTAATTATGCTGAGTTGACCAAAGGATTCACTCACCTGCTTAAGAAATGGGTTCCCTTCCATTGAGATAATGCTACTCAAAATCTGTTTAATGCCTTGAAATATGTATTGGTTCAGGCATATCTCTTTTATCCTTCTGATTACTAGCGTGACTTTTTCTTGTATCTTGTTGCTGCCATTTCTACTATAGCAATGGTATTGGTCTAGGAATATGATGTAGGGGCTAAACATCCCATATATTATCTGATTCAGAATCTCAATGATACCGAATTCAGGTATACTCGTGTAGAAAAGTTGGCTTTGGCGGGTGTTCAAGCCATCTAAAGGTTCTGCCATAACATCATGCTCCAGAAAACTATGGTTATTTCTAATTGAAACCCTATGACATATATTTTGTCACATCAATTGTTGGGGGAAAATACTCTAAATGGATCGTCATCCTACAAGAGATTGACATGGATTTCATCAAATCCATGTCAAATAAATCCCTTGTTTTTATCGAGCTTATGTGAGACCTTCCTTCCCATGATTCTGAATTGACATCTCATGATTCTATCCTTGACGAGTCGTTGTTGCTGATTTTGTCTTCTGACCCATGGTATGGAGACATTTTTATATATATCCAAACCTAGACTTTCCAGTCTGATACCTCTCACTCTGAGTGGTGACATATTTGATACCAAGCCATAAATTACTTCATGATTGGCGAAACCATTTATCGACGCAGTATTAATACGATTTTACGAAGTTGCCTCACACATGAGGAGGCCAAGAAAGTCCTTAATGAATGCCACTTGGGGCCATGTGGTGGTAACTTTTCTGGTTATGCTAACGCACAAAAGATCCTATGTATTGGTTACTTTGGCCTACCATTTTTTGAGACTGCATTCTCTCTATCCAGAAGTGTCATGGATGCCAAATTTATGATCGTAGGACCTGTGCTCCGCCCGCTCCATTGCATCCTGTTATCGGTGTCATACCTTTTGAGAAATGGGGTATCGATTTCATGACATGTAACCCTCACTTAGTTGGGGGGCATGGTTATATCATTGTTGCAGTAGATTATTTTACTAAATGGGTTGAGGTGATGCCTACATTTAACAATATTGGTGAAATGACTGCATATTTTTTCTTCAATCATGTTATCTCACGGTTTGGTGTTTTGCAAGCCATATTTACGGATCACAGAAACCCTTTTTGGAATCATATGATGTGTGAACTAACTGCTAAGTTGGGCCTTTCCAAAAAAAGTTCCACTCCCTACTATCCTTAGGTTAATGGGCAAGTTGATGCTATCAATAAAGTTCTCAAAACTATGCTTCAACGTATGGTAGGGGTCCATAAATCAGACTGTCATTTTCTTCTTTATGCTGCCTTGTGGGTGTGCCAAACCTCAGTTAGGACTGCTACTGGATTTACACCCTTTCAGTTGGTTTATGATCTGGAAATAATCCTTCCAATCGAATGTGAGATTCCGTTAATAAAACTAGATGTAGAACTTCTTTCTGCCACTTCCATAGAAAAGGAACGCCTTTTACATCTGACTCGTTTAGATGAGACACAATGCGATGCCTCTTTGGCTAATGAAGCTCATAAAATGTGTATCAAGGCATAATACAATAAAGGTGTCAAGACTCATGTCTTCTCAGAAGGTGACCTTGTTTCTTTATATGATCAATAATCTAATAAGTTAGCATCAGGAAAGTTCTAACCTATGTGGTCAAGTCCATATATTGTTAAGTGTGTTCTTGCTAAAGGGGCCTATGAGTTAGTCAATTTTGATGGAGTTCCACTGACACAACCTAGAAATGGGTTGTACCTAAAGAAATACTATGCTTGATCTCATGTTTAGTACACCATGGACATACTATATATAGGTGCGTTGAGTGTTTTTTCAGTGTGTCTCTTCAGATTTTCCTATGGTTCATGTTGATCCCTTTTACATTTGATTTGCATATGTCGGCATCCCTTGAGCCATATTTTGGTTATGCTAATGGTGCTAGTTGTAGTACTCAAAACCTATCCTCCCTAGCGTGGGCTATCTTTGCTCCAAATGGCGAGTTAGTGAGTCTACAAGGGATTTGTATTGGTCGCTCTACTAATAACATCACTGAGTATAGTGTAGTGGTCGAGCTACTGCCTAATGCTATTTCACATGGTATCCACCATTTAGTCATCAGAATTGATTCACAACTCAAGGTACTACAACTCGCTAATGTTTATTTGGTTCAAAGTCCTACCATCCTTCGCATGTTCTTAAGGGTTCACCTTCTAGAAAGACGCTTCAATTTCAAATGATATGAACACATTGATAGAAATCTAAACACATTGGTAAATTCTCTTGCTAATCATGTTTTGGTCCATATTTAAACAGGAATGCAAAAACTTACAGATATAACCATGAATACAAAGATGTAGTAGAAACAACACTTCATTTCATTAGTATCAAACACTAAAATATGCTTACAAACAGAATGAAAATAAGACTAGCTCGGACGATGGTAGCTTATCTATGAGAAGAGATGTGGTGGCTACATGCCTTCGAACTGTGTTACAATGAGGCTCAAAGGCCTATTTATTATTGAGAAATAATGGAAAACCCTAAACATCGAAAAACCTAACCCTATGAGATGAAGTGCCAAAACTGTGGGCCTCGTTTGGGTAAATTGGTACATCAACTTCCCGGGGTCGTAACTTTGGCATACGATCTCCGTTTGGCTATCATAATACCTTGTTTTGAATATCTTGAAGAGAAGGCCAAAAGAAAATTGGAAAGCCAATTTGGGATGTTTTAAGTCTCTCTGTTTTCCATAAAAACGTCGTTTAGGGCCTCAAAGCGGCTCCAAAAGTTCATAACCTAAAAAACTGCCAAAAATAATAGATTGTGTTATAATTAAGGAAACCAAAAAACTGAAAGACACACTATTGGGGGTCCAAGTGGAATAGGCAGGTGGCCACCAATATCCACCTAGATCATTCATCCCCCCTTAGGAAGCAATGGTCCCCATTGCATTGAGTTCCTCCATGAGATGAGGAAACTTCTGCTGAACTTGGTCCCTGGTGAGCCACTTGCCTTAATGAAGGAGTTTACCTGCTTTGACAACTCGATATAGTTGGATCCTTTACTATCGGGTGTTCTTGATTTGCATGTCCATGATCCGATCATTTTTGGCTTGTTCCATGGAATCTGGTTTTAACTCTGTAGGTGTGAGTTATTCTGCAATGTCTGATGTGTCTAGCAATGGTGGGAAGTATGGTCGAAGGCGATCCACATTGAACACTGGGTGCAGGCCAAGGAATGGGGGAATGCTAATCTCAAATGAATTGTCTCCCACTACCTTGGTAATGCTGTAAGGACCATATCATAGTGGTCTAAGCTTCCGATAGGCTCTAGTAAGGCATTCCTTTTGCAAATGCAACCAGAGTTTGTTGCCCACCCGAAACTTGTGTGGCACCCGATGTTGATCATGTTGCTGCTTGTACTTTGCATTTGATTTCTCCAGAATGTCATGGACCTGCTGGAAGATATGTTGGATGTGCTCAATGAAGTTGCTTTCCTTATGGGTTTCGGATTGGACATGAGCCGAATCTGCATGAGTAGCTGCAAATGACATGGCCACATCAATGAGACATAGTGGCTGGAATCCCAAGCCCACCTAAAAAGGGTTGTAGCCAATTGAGCTGTGGAGAGCCTAGTTATAGCTATGCTAGACATAGGGGAGGTTCTCATCCCATGTGCATGGATGCTTTGAGTTGTACATGCACAAAATGTGTATGATCATCCTGTTGACGACCTCTGTCTGGCCATCAGTTTGGGGATGGAAAGTTGTGGACTTAGTGAGCTTGGTGTCCAACATTGATAAGATATTGGACCAAAATTTACTGAGGAACTTGTTGTCCCGATCTGAGATGATAGATTGTGGGATCCCAAAGTGTACCCACACTCGTTCAAAGAAGAGTTTAGCAGTGGCTTCTACTGTGATATTCTTCTTACAGACCATCATAATGGCCATCTTCGAGAATCTGTCGACGACTACAAAAACACAGTCATTACCATGCTTAGTAGAAGGAAGGTCCAACATGTAATCCATGGAGATGGATTCCCAAGGTTGACTAGGGGTAGGCAGCAGAGTATAAAGGCCTTGCTTCTTGATTGTTAGTTTGGAAATGGCATAGGTAGTGCAGGATCTGATGTACTTCTGCAGTACTGCCACAGTTTTCTTGACCCTGAAATGCCCAGCAGCTCGACTGTAGTGTGATTCCAAAATCATCTTGGCACGCTCTATTGAATGAACACAAAGATGTCCTAGGTGGCATAATAAGGCATCCTTGAGGTGAAAATCTGGAACTTGTTGACCCTCCAAGAGCATCTGGTATGTGTGGCCGAATTCTAGGTTTCTTTTGTAAAGAAGTGGTCAATCAAAAGTCTCATGTCCATAAGAGTTAAGCATGGTGGTTAATGTCATGATCGGTGGTCAGCTAAGGAAATCTGCAACATTCTTGGTGCTGCCCTTTACTTAATATTCAAATGGAACTGTTGCGAGTATGTGGACCACTTACCATGGTGATCATTCTGCAACTTCCCTTGCATCTATATGAACTGTAGGGGCCACTGGTCTGTGTGGATGATCGTTTCCTTCCCAAAAATATAATGCTTCCATTGTCAGTAGGCATGCATAATGGAATACATCTATTTGTCATAAGTGGGATACTTCCAGACTATGTCTGAAAGTGTCTCACTATGATATGCCACTAGATGCTCCTGTTGAGTAAGGACTTCCCCAATAGCATAGTCAGAGGCATCTGTCTTGATCTCAAATGGCTGTTGCAAGTCCGATAATGTGAGCACTGGTGCAGAGCAGAGGCCATGTTTTAACTCTATGAATGCCTTTGTTGAGATTCAGCCCAAAATAATTTTTCTTTCACTCCTCCCTTGGTGACTTGACTCAAGGGCCAAGTGATATGAGAGAATCCCAACAAAAACCTGCGGTAGAAATTGGCAAGACCCAGAAAGTTGAGGAGCTCTGTCAAAGTGGTTGGAGCTGGCCAATCCTGGATGACTTGGATCTTGGCTAGATCCACATGCACCCCTCGTTCATCAATAATGTATCCTAGATAATGAACCTAGGTCATGCCAAAAGTTCATTTCTCCAAATTGGCACATAGCTTGTGTTGCCATAGTGTTTGAAGAACCTATCAGAGGTGGTGGAGGTGCTCTTCCCAACTCTGGCTAAAGATCAGGATGTCATCCAAGTATACCACTACAAATGAATTGGTAAATGGCCGCAAGACGTCATCCATCAACCTCATGAAGGTTGTAGGAGCATTCATCAACCCGAAAGACATAACCAACCATTTGAAAAGACCCTCATTTCTTTGAAGGCAGTCTTCCACACATCGGAGGGTTTGATTGGTACCTGGAGATATCCTGAATTCAAGTCAATCTTGCTGAAATATTCCCCCCCTTCAGTTGGTCCAGAAGGTCATCAAACCATGGGATCGGGTACCTAATCTGAATAGTGATCTTGTTCAACACCCGATAGTCAATACAGAGTCTCCAAGTCCCATCCTTCTTCTATACCAACATGATCGAGCTCCCATGGGTGACGAACTTGGCCAGATGTGTCCTTTATGCAACAACTTCTGAATCTACCTCTTGATTTCATCATTCTCCAGAATGGAGCGCTAATAGATTGGTCCATTGGGCAACGACGCACCTGGGGTCAGATCGATGGACTGCTTGACTTGACAGTGTAGAGGCACCCCTGCGGGGGAGGTGAAGATGTCCTCGTACTCCTCCACGACCTTGTCCATCTGTTGTTGTCGTGTGGAGGGGCCCTGTTTGGAGGTCATGGCCACTGTCTTCTTCTTTCCCTAAGGGCATATCATCAAGAAAACAAATTTCCCGATTTTGGAAATGAGCTTACTGCATTGTTTTGCGGTAACCAAAGAGATGGTGGTAGGCGGTGCTACCTCCAGTATCTTGTACAACTTGTTTCCCAAAGTAACAATAACAACACAAGGCCTTTACTCATACACAGAATATTGCTTCCATTAGTATGGTTGGCCTAATAATACATCACAAACATCAAGGGGAGCAACGTCACATAATACTTCATTCGTGAAGGGCTTAATGCTATATGGAAGGTGGCACTGCTGGCGCACGCGAAGATCTCGTCCTTGGTGAAGCCACCCAATGGTGTACGGTTGTCGATGTGCTATGGTCGGTAAGCCCAGTTGCTTCACGACCTCTGTCGAAATGAGGTTCTTTTGGCTCTCGCTGTTGACATTGAACTATAGCGAGGAACCCTTTACCCACATATGGGAGTGGAAGAGGTGCTCCTCCTCCCCTGGATCTTCAGGTGCCTCCTTTTGGATCTTCATGGTGGCAACAATGGCATTGGGCTATGCATCGATAATCTGCTTCCCTTTGTCATTCCCCTTGTTGGGTTCTGACTCAGAGTCAGAAACATGCATCTGATTCTGAAGCCTTTAGCATGGCCACTAGCGACTTCTTGGCCCAACACTCACTTGTGTTGTGAGTGGATCTCTTATGGAACTCACACCACTTTCCCGTGTCCTTCTTTAGCTTTGTGGTGTTATTCTTTGCTTGCAGATTTGGAAGGTTGTCTTGGGATGTCCCACCTTGGCTTTGTCCTTTGTTCTACAGTTTGGGGGTACCTTTCTCTTGCTTCGGATTTGCAGATGAAAAGTCTCACTTATTCTATTTAAACATTTTCTCAATCTTGATGACATATCGGTATGTTGCGCTGAGCAAGGAGATGTTCAGGAACTCCATGTTATCCTGGATGTACCCATGTAGGAAGCCATGGTACTTGAGAATGAAATGGTTCTTAGAATCCTTGATACCCAAATCTGTGCGAAGGGTATGAAAAACATTGGTAAACTCTTGTACATATTGATCCCTTCCCTATCGCAGCATTGTCCACTTTATGTATTTATCCATATAGCTCCCGACAGGGCAGTACTGTTCCTTGATGGCATCTCGGAACGAGTTCCAAGTGGGTGTGACTGAAAGCAGTGAGTTTGTTCTTTCATCCTTCTGCTCATATTAGGTTTCCCACCAATCCTTGACGTGGGGGGCTACTTTGAGAGGTGCAAAAGTGATATTTTCTAGGCTGGAAAAATCATGAATAGAAAATATCCTTCTAGCAGATTTAACCATTTATCTACAACATCTACATCTATTTAACCCTCAAATATGGGAATGTCAAAGTTAATTGTACCTTAAAGGGTGTGGCACTTCCACAGTAGCTGCCGGAAGTAGATGTGTCACCCTTGGGTAGACGCTGAAGGATCTGGACAAAATTGTCCATCATCACGTTCCTTTGTTTCTTGAGGGCTTCTTCGAGCAAGATTTTGATAGGATCTCCTGCCCCTTCGTCTTTCTTTTCATCCACCATGGGAGGTCGTCGGGATTTGCGAGGCTGGTCTTGCAAAGGTTCGACCAGTTAAAGCCCTAACTCCTTCTATCCCAACTTCGTTGGGGACATGCAAAGAAAAATAGAGAAAGAGAAGATTGCTCTGATACCACTGATCTGGATTTAAACAAGAACACAACAAATTACAGATATAACCATGAATAAAAAGATGCAGTAGAAATAACATTTCATTTCATTAATATCAAATACTGAAATATGCTTACAAACAAATAGTGGAAAGCCCTAAACATCCAAAAACCTAACCCTAGGAGATGAAGCGCCAAAACTGTGGGCCCCGTTTGGGTAAATTGGTACATCAACTTCCCGGGGTTGTAACTTTGGCATACGATATTTGTTTGGCTATCATATTACCCCATTTCAAAGATCACAAAGAGAAGAACGAAAACAAATTGGGAGGCCAATTTGGGACGATTTTGGTCTCTTCTTTTCCATAAAAATGCCGTTTAGGGCTTCAAAATGGTTTCGTAAGTTCAAGACCCGAAAAAATGCCAAAAATAGTAAACTATGCTACAATTAAAGAAACCGAAAAACTAAAAGAGACAGTGTTGGTGGTCCAAGTGGAATAGGCATGTGGCCACTAATATCCACCTGGATCATGTTTTAGCTAGACATTTGTAACAATTGTAAATAAGTTTCAATACACATCACATCTATTGAAAAAATAATAGGAACATGAAAACACTGAATATATATATAAAGTTTGGTTTTACAAAATTTGTGCTCAAGACACATATGGCCACACGACCCATATAAAAACTACATGTAAATATCTAAGTAGACTAATTTAAGTGCTCATGATAACATGCCACTACACGATCTATCTTGCGCAGTAGCTGACCAATATAGCTAGGCACTCCTATAGTGTGTTTCCTAAGTCACATAAGAATCTGGCCAATCACGATCTCATCTATCCCGTGTGTCAACCCCTTTATGTGGCGTTCCACCTCTGTTAGGATCTTGGCTACATCATAGCCCTGTAATGCATCCCATCTTGTTGTAGCAACCTGTACTGGTTCTACTGTCGCCTGTGGGTGTTCTCCTGCACAACAGAGATATGAAGCACCTTTAGGTCCAACATGCTTAATATCTGCATTAACAAATCAATAATTTATTCTCAGAAACATCAAAAACAAAAAAAATTGTAAAACTTCAAATATTCAAATGGTTGAAATATATTAGTTGTAACACTCCATTTCTCACCCTCATGAAGAACGAACTCAGGGTTGTCATGAAAATCCATCCCTATGTACGGATAATAATTGCTCATAATGAACTATATATGCATCCATCCAAAGAAGGCTAGTGAGAAACTAATCGCCGACAGATCAACATGTCGGAACATATGCTCTATCCACCTCCTCATCCGTGGAACCCTCAAATCAATGGGCTTGAGTGAATCTACTGAGGTTGTAGTAATGGAACCTGCTCTAGCAAAAAAGAGACCAAGATGGAACTATAGCCAAAGTTTTTCAACTTTCCCTCTCTTTCTTTAGACAATTGTTCTTTCATATTGACCAACACTCCCTCACTCCAGTTGAATATTGTTGGCTCCAAACAATCCACACCATACTACATGTATGATCTATTAGCTACATGAAGTGTTGAGCTACCCACCAATTTGGAAATGATGAATACAATCATTCTTAATGGAAAATGGGTTACATCTTTTATGCTAGTTTTTCCATCCCTAGTTGGCTTGGCTCAAGGTTTGCAATAGGTGGCAATATAATCTTTCACCATTTCTCCACCCATTCTCCCATCGAGGAGAGATATGGGAGCACCTCTCATGGATAAACCTATTAGAAAATATATGTCCTCTATTGTTATCTTGAGTAGATGTTCCCAAAATCTGAAATCCCATGCTTGCACATCCCATGAATGAACAAGATACACTAGTAATTAGATCTACTGCCTCATACTAGGAATCCAGAAGAATTTTAACAATCCATATTTTTTCAGTGCTTGGATAGTAGTAGGATCATTGGTTGCGTTCAAATCTTGTTCTTCATGTTCTCTTTCTCTCCAGATAAGACCATTTTGTGCTAATAGAGACTTGAAACATCAATAAGAGACTCATTAGGAGCCATTCCATGCAAGAAAACTAATTTTTTTTGAAGGGAAATTGGTAAACACATTTTGGATTTGTGCCCAATGACCCCTATAAGGAGAGACAAAGCACTTCACCCCTCCCTGCAATGTATGTTCACTTAGGTGCAATGCACCTTTCAACTATATGGGGTTATGTTGGTCTTACAACGAGTTATTAAAACCCCAAGGACCTCAAAAATACCTAAAACTGGCATAAAAACAAAAAATGAAACTATGAATTGAAAGAGAAAGGTATTAGCTCTAACCTGGAAGTGACAGTGCTTGAAACGATCCATAGGATTGAGCGTAATCAGTTGTAGAAGTGTTGACAATAATACTGAGAGGGGGGGGTGAATCAGTATTATCTAATTCTTTTTCAAAATCTTTCTTATTTATACTTTGAATTATTTTTGCATATCAATACCATAAATAATGAGCATGAACAAGAAAACCAGACAGTCACATCAAAGAACACCAGATATAAGGTGGAAACCCAATGTGGGTGAAAACCACCTGCTGCAATATGTCTCTATCTTCTTTCAAATTAGAAACTCCTTTTACAATGGTCTTGTACTGGTGCAGTCCTTTACCAGTACGCAGGCTGCAACCTGCAGAGAGCTACAACTCTCTCTCGTTTTCCAGTCTCTCCTGGAAGGGAGCTACAACCCCCTACTTCTTTTCAAGGACCACTTTTCATAAATTTTCAAACTGGATCCATATACATCAAATGACCATCAAGTACATGTAAATTTATACAGTCAGCTGCAATAACCAGATCAACAGTAACAGAACTGAACCCAGAACACCTTATCAACAGAAAAATCCAATCAACAGAAGATCTTAACACAGATACGCGGTTTTCCTTTTACTGGCCTGCGTTGCTACACAGTTCACCTTCTGCCTCTATGCGTATACCCGCAGTTCTCCTTGTTGCTGGACTGCGTTGCCACGCACTGCTCCTTTCACTGAAAAACGTACAGTACGCACTCAAGGACATTATCGCGCCGCGTACTTCTCAGAAAGTACGCACTCAGAAGAATAATCGCGCCGCGTGCTGCTACAGAAAGCATGCACTTGAACCACTGTTGCCCTGTGTACCTACGCACTGGGCCTTCGCCGCTTCTGCGTACCCACGCACAAAACCTTCGGCGCCTCTGCGTACCCCCGCACTGAACCTTCGGCGCCTCTGCGTACCCACGCACTGAACCTTCGGCCCGTCTGCGTACCTTGGACTAGGGCTGAAATAACCTCAGATGCTCAGATATGAACTTGTGCTCAAAAGATCACCCTTCGCCAATTCGCTTCTGACTTCTCCTTTATAAATCAATCTTTTTAAGAACCGAGAACCCAATAAATCAGATCTTAAGATATTTGATCACACCAAAGATACACAAGCCAAATGACCTCCTTTGCTTTATATAGGCTAGCTCTTCCTCAAATCAAGGATCATGTGGCTCAATAATAATAATAAAATAATCAATACCGCGGGCCAAAACCATGATAACCCAATATTGTTGGCTAAAGACCATGAGAAAACCCCACGGGTGGGCGCTTAACTGCCTTGGAATGTGTGCACTGGGGTACGCACCCCATAAATGGGTGACCCGCGTATTTGGACGCGATCCCTGCACGACATACCTGCGGGTACGCACCTCCTAAACTGTTCTCCTGCGTACTTCTTTATTTTCATCAAAATGAGGGCCATGCCATGGGTGTTTGCCATCAAGTACAACATCTGAAATCATACCAGAACCATAATGCCAACAGAAAGGATTTTAGAATCTGGGGCAGAGGTGGTCTCAAAGTTCATTCCCAAAGGCCTAGGAATCCCTTGATTGGTTTTGGATGTGTTAGCCTCCTGCTACAGCAGGTTGCTCATATTTCATGATGGACTTTTTTACAGGCCAAATATGTCATACTTTGCATGCTGCAATGCTCCATATTTGCTAACAGTCACCAAAAAAAAGAGGCCATGAGAGAATGCTACTCAAAGTTCATCTACTGCATTCCAATTTTGAAGAGTTATTTCATTTTTGTACAAATTTTCAGCTAAAGGGAGGTCCAAACAGCTTAATCTTGGTCTCCCTAAGTTTCAATTTCCTGTTTTAGAATATACATAATGAATAAGCTGTCCAAACAGCCTAATCTTAGCAGATTCTTAGATAGGTAGAGAACCAAAGGAGCCCAACTGCTTAATAAGGGTCCTTGGAAGAAATAAGTGTAGATGTAGATAGGAAGACATCAAAAGAAAAAGTTGAAAAGCTGGGTTTGCAAGTCCAAGTGCACCCAAAACATAAAGAAGAAAAAATGTTAGGTAAATAGGCTGGGTAGCTAATTTTGAGGTTGCAGAATGTTGATTTGTGATTAATTCCACATCTTCAAGTGTTACACTCATACAGATCACAGTCAGCAGGCAGTTCCCATTTGAAGGACTTCAAGCGAGGCATGACTAACTTCCTCTTCTTCTTACTCCCTAAATCATTTACTAATTTCCCCTAAAGAGGTCAAGATCTGCTTGATACCTCTTAGCTTCATCATTTTCCATATCATTAGCCTTCGTAAAGGTCTGCTTTACTCAAGGAGGGTCCATACTTCTCTACAAAGTTCTATCTCCCCTTCAAAGCCTAAGATCTTTGGAACTTAGCGCTCTTCTTATCATTTTCATATTAACTACTGACATTATTATTTAACTCCCTATCTATTTTCCCTTCCCCCTATTAAAACTATGTTAATAGCTCCCCTATGTAAATATCCCCTCCCCCTGGTTGAAATATAACCATAAACATCCCTTGGGAATTACTAGGTCATCTGGACCTTAGTAAGAGCCTCCATCTCTGCATAAATTTCCCCCCAAGGTGTTTGGACTCCTTCCAAAACACAAAAAAACCCCCTTCCAAATGCAAAAAACCCTCCCTGTGCATTGTATTTTGGAATTTATTAATTTTGGTTGATAAATCACCAAGCGTCGAAACCCATTACACAATTTTCCTAAAGTCTAAACCCACCCGCGCCGTGAAATATTAAAGGTTTATCGCACGCGCTCTTTGACTAAACCCCGCGCACTTTCTCCGCCCGTCCACCATCAGATCTCCTCCCCCAGATCCGACGGCCCTCATTTATATCGGGCGCCCTCTTGTGTGGCCACGTTAGCACCCGATGTCTGACGGTTTTACCGTCATACACCGGGACAGCTGGCGGCTTCCCATTGCATCAGGCCGCCCCTGACAGAAAACGCTTCCGTATCAAAAGCGGTCCGATGCCTTGCCAAAACTGCCCTCCCCTCATGTAACAGGAGCGCCGCGTCATCCCGCCACGTCGGCTCCACCTCACCCCATTCCTGCCTGTGCCTGGCCCACGTCACCTGCCACCGTGTCCCACCACGTCATCACCCCGCTGTACTGCCACGTCACCCTGCTGATGTCAACATGTTGACGTCACATCCGTACCAGAGGACCCCACTGTTGACGTCATGTTGGCGTCATCCGCCGTACAGCTGATGTCATGCTAACATCATCAACCAAAAAACGGAAAAATGCGCAAGCGCGAAACTCAAGCATCGGAGCTCCCTCCCTCGGCCCTTTTTGCACCGAAAATGGCAGAAAAGGCCCGATTTTGCCAATTTAAACATATCTGAAAACAGAGAGAGACCTAGTTCAGAGGTTAAAGAGTATCAGAACAGTTGTGAAGATAAAAATCAAGTCAAAGAGTATCAGAGTAGCGGCAAAGTGTATCAGAGGAGATTTTCTCAGGGCTCCAGGCAAATCCAACATTAAAAGGAAAGCCCTGAAAGTCAAGAAGCAGTTGAGGACACATTGAAAGCTCACCAGCACAAATGACTGCACATTAAAGCTCACAGGAGATCAGTGGACCAGAACTCAATGCACAGTTATTACAGAACCACTGCACCAAGTCACAGAGGACACCACATCAACTCACTTTGATCCAGCTACCTCTGACACAGCCCAAAGGACTTACTTGCATTTAATTCTAGCATAGATTAGGTTTTAGAAAGCTTTTTCTTGCAGACCTGTTAGGTCGGTTGTAATAAATAACTTTAGATATTTTTCTTATATATACCACCCTGAAAAATGGAGTAGGGGTTTGTTGGTTGTTTGATCTTTGTTAGTTCGATATTTTGCTCAAGCAGAGATTCGCACTGTAAATGTGATACTTTCTATAATCAAAGACTACTGAAAGCATGAATTCTGAAACTGTCTACTGTGTTTAACTGGTTGAGGAGTGACTATGGAATTCCTGTGCTTCGACATGGTTCAATAAGTGTTTCTTTAACTCTATTTAGTTTTTATGTTTGTGTTATCATCAATCCACCATCTAAATTGCAGAAAAAGAAGAATAGTTTAGGATTTGCTTGGCTGCACCCTAGGCTCAATTTCTGCAATTTCTCCATGTTTTCATCAGGAATAGTTATGAACATGCATACTTAAATGATCTTGTTTACGCTGTTTCTTTCACATATGAATGTCAATTTAGGAATTCTTAACTGCTCCTAGATAACCATTCATTCATCTCCTCCCTGTTAGTTGATGAAAGATTCTTAATTGCCTTTCATCCCTGACCATCATCCCATCTTTTCAGCAAATTCGGTATTGTTTCATGTCTAGCTATCCTGCTCCATAATCCTCTTGCGACCAAGAAAACGCAACAGCAAGCCTTAATCCATGACTCCATGCCCAATGGTTTGAAACTATCACATTTTCCCTTGCCTCTCTGCTTGGAATTATCTGCCTCATATTCATCTTCCATCCAAACAAAAAATCAAAACCCCTAAACTCAATAACTAGCCTAAAATCATCATCAACAAAGCTAAATCATTAAGAGAGAGCCCTCTCTGATTGCAGGTGGGCTAGAACCTGCAATCCAAAGATTGGTTTGTGGTTACCTCGGTCGTATCCCTTCAGGAGCTTAGGGACAACTTGAGTGATAACATAATGGCGACTCCACTGGGGAACTCCTCAGATAATCTCATAAAACCAATCTGAAGCTCCACAGAGGAAGAAACCAACCTTAAAAAAAGTTCGGTCGACCTGTGTTCTTAGAAAATTTCCCAAAAAAAAAAAAAAAACAAGTTAGAAGCTGGCTCCCAAGAAGCATTCGCGCTACACAAGATCAAATCCAGATCCGAACCCCCTTGCTGTTTTTGAAAATCCCAACATAATCCCTAAAATCCGTAGAAAGCAAGAGCAGCAAGAAGATTTGACTGTTTCTGGTACCGATACAGTTCAACCTAATAGCTTTTTAACCCTTGTTAAAGTTTTGTTCCGTTCAAGCCCTTCTTCCCCGTGTTCATCATCCACTTCCCCAACCGTTGTATCCACACCTCCATTCACTGCAAATACTACCATTACCGCTCCTAATATCCCAGTCACTCCAGTTGTTCCACTTATGTCTGTTGTTCCACTTATCCCTGTTAACATGGCTAATAGATATGTGCCCTTACAGCTACCGGCTAATCTCGGGGCTATGCCTCAGGATTATCAGACAAAAATTACCTATTTTGATGGCACAAATTCCTGCACAGCCCTACAGCATACAAAGAAAATGCAGGATTACTTTGAGAGTTAAGAGATTGATGATGATAGCGTAAGAATGAAGATTTTTGTCCAAAGTTTGATAGGTGATGTCAAAACCTGGTTTAGAGCACTTACACCCAATTCCATATTAAATCTAGAAGCCTTATACCAGACATTTATTAACATATGGGAGAAAAAGAAAGACCCCCTACACATATTATCTGAGTATGATACTATCAAAAGAGGACCTAAGGAAACAGTTTTGGACTACTGTGCAAGGTTTAATAATGTTTACCATGCAATACCACAAAATTTGAGACCTCCACCTGATCTTGCTTTGTACAAATTCCCTGATGGTTTTGATGCTGAAATGGCATATCAGTTAAGGGAAAGAGCCCCTCAAAGCCTTGCAGAGATGCAAGATGTTGCTGTCAGTGTGGAGGAAAACCTAATTGCCAAAAGAAACAGAGCCAGAACCGAGAGAAGAACCACTTTCAAGGAAGAACCCTCAGCCTTAGATAAAAAACTAGATGCTATCATCGGCGGCATGCATAGGCTAGGAGACAGAGTAGAGAGCGTTGAGAGAAAATCATCATGGGAATGACAATAGTCCAACACCATAAGGAACCCGAACATCAGGAAAAATCAGACCACAAACGCTGGAAGGGCTAGCCACGACCATGATATTAGGCCTCCTTTCCAAGAAAACTATGCGGAGGCATACATGTCCAGTGAGCCCACAGATGAGACTCACATGAACCTGATCGATTCGAAAAATGAACAACAAATCTTTCTCACTGAAGAGGACCGAAACTACCCTGATGTAAAACAATTTCATACCAAGTTGGGAGATTCTTTTGATTTCAAACAAGGTTATGATTATGTTGTGTATGAAGTGCACAAACAATATAAGTTAAGAACAAGGACCATTGGTGTCCCTGCATCTAGCAGAACAAAGGATAGCAAACACCCCAGCAAATTAAAAACAATGTTGTCATAGCAGAACCAGCTGATATTGTTGTCCCAAACCTGCATCAGGTAACTGTGGAAGATATAACAGACGCACAACCTCCTATTGATCAACCCCTATCTTCCTCTCCCTCAAAAGAAAGTCTGAACGGCACTCCAAAAAATATTCCCAAAACAGAAATACCACAAACTGTCATTCATCATAACGCTGACACTCAAAATAAAAACACAGAGAGGGTGCCCGAAAAAGAGAAATCTGCTACTACCAACGTTAAGAATCCATTGGAGAAACCATTCAACTTAGAAGCAGAAATTGGAAAACTCAAGATATCCATTCCCCTCTCAGAACTTACCAAACATGATATATATAGGCAACAAATCCAAAGGTCACTCCAACTACCAGAGGTCAGGGATGATGTAAATGTTTTAGATGATACCCCTGAGCTTCTGTTTGGTCCAGAAGTTAACGGAAAATCAACATATGGACCCGTTCCACCCTTTTATGCCAGCCTGCACATACATGACAAAATCTTGCATAATGTTATGTTTGACTCAGGAGCCTCACATAACCTTATGCCCAAAGCTGTAATGGAAAAACTGAACCTTGATGTCACAAGACCCTATAAAGATTTATACTCCTTTGACTCTAGTCAAGTCAAGTGTTTAGGCTTAATCAAAGAAATTTGTGTGTCTCTAGTCCAATTTCCCAACAAGACAATCCTAATGGACGTAGTAGTTGCTGACATTCCAACGAAATATGGCACGCTCCTATCAATATCATGGGGGGCGAAACTGCAAGGATCTCTTCAACTTGACCTGTCTTATGCCACTATATCTGTCTTTGGGCAACCAAAGAGACTGTATAGGGAAACACTGATGAAGTATGTGGTAAGCAGTGAGGAAAAGCCCCAAAATTTTCCAATTTACTCAATCCATTCTGATATGGATTCTTTTATTTTATTTAATGATGACACCAACCCTCCAACTGATGATAAGCCTTCAGCCTTAGAGCAAGAAACATGCATCAATGAGGAATCGGTTGCCAATACCCATGAAATTGTCACAACAGTAAAGGCAACTAGCAAACAAGAAGAACCTCTCAAAACAGAAATGATAAGTCTGCCCAATCCTCAGATAACTTAAACTCGTAATACAAACCTTAAGCAAGAAATCACATGGTATTTAGAGTTTGATGGTTCTGTCAATAAATTAGGAGTAGGGGCAGGAGTATGGATCTACAATACACATGACAATCACGCAGAAGGCCATGCCTATAGACTAAATTTCAGATGTACAAACAACATGGTAGAGTATGAAGCTCTCCTCTTAGGCCTAAAATTGCTCAAAATCCTAGGAGCTACAAAAGTGTCCATTCTAGGTGACTCCAATTTGATTATACAACAAATGAAAGGTAACTTTGTTACTAATGACAATAGAATGAGAGCTTACAGGACTACCGCCACAGAAATACTCAATTCTTTCAATGAGTCCAAGCTGGCCAAAATTTCAAGAGACCATAACATTCATGCTCATAATCTAGCAACTTTTGCTAGCACATGCCAGCTTCCCTTTGAACCAAATCACCGTTTCACTGCTGAGATAAAACATAGACCCTCGGTCCCCAACAATGTTAAGGATTGGCAAGTGTTTCAAAATGATGCCCAAATTAACAATTTCCTTACTCTTGAGGGCGAATTCTCGAACACAAACATTGACATGGATGCCATCAACGATTCCCAACAGCTAACAGAAGAAAATCACCTAGCTGTAACGGCTACAACAGCTAAAAAAATCCTTAACCCAACTGTTTTTGACAATGCAAACATAGAACAGCTGAAACAAAGTTGTTTAGAGGAAACAGCCAGAGCAGAGGATGCGTTTATTGATCTAAAGAGTAATTTTCTACCTGCTGGCCTTACTCCATTAGAAGACATGTTCGATGACAATGATGTGCCGAAAAAGCCAAAAGTGGAGCCTCTAAATGCTGCTATAGAAGAACACAACATAGGAACAGTAGAACAACCCAAAAAGATTAAGTTGTCCAAAAATTTGCCCCCTGATCAAAAACCAAAATATGTGGATTTGTTCAAAGAGTTCCAAGATGTATTTGCTTGGAGTTATGAGGACTTGAAGTCCTATGACACCTCAGTGATCCAGCATACCATTCCCTTAAAACCAAATCAAAAACCATTCAAATAGAAACTTAGAAGGAATCAACCCATGCTTCTTCCCTCATTGAAAAAGAAATAAAGAGAATGTTTTGAAGAGGTATCATTGCCCCCATCAGATTTTCTGAATGGGTTCTTTAACTATTTCCCACAAGGAAAAAACCAGGAGAGATCAGACTGTGTGTAGACTTGAGAAATTTAAACAGGTCTCTCTAGAAGCCCACTACCTTTTGCCTAAAATGGACCATATCTTACAAAGAGTAGTGGGATCATCTAGAATTTCTTTACTAGATGGATTTTCAGGATTTAATCAGATACTTGTTCACCTAGATGACCAAGACAAGACAGCCTTTACCACACCGTGGGGAACATTTAAGTATGTTAAAATGCCTTTAGGGTTAAAAAACATTGGTGCTACCTTTCAAAGGGCAATGGATATTGCATTTGCCAAGGAGATACACGATTTCCTTGTTGTATACCTAGATGACCTAACCCCTTTCTCCAAATCTAACCAAGAGCACCTTAAACATCTAAGGCAAATTTTCATGACATGCAGGAAATATGGCATTTCCTTGAATCCTAAGAAGTCCCTGTTTTCCCTTGAGGGGGGCAAGCTCCTAGGCCACATCATATCAAAAGATGGGATTAGAATTGACCCTGAGAAAATTCAAGCTATCCTCCAAATCCCATATCCAAGAGATATAAAAGAGCTGCAAGCATTCTTGGGAAAGATCAATTTCCTAAGGATATTTATCCCAAACCTAGCTGAGCTAATGAGGCTATTGAGCAATATGTTAAAAAAAGATGCCAAGGTAAGATGGTCTCTTGAAACCAAGCAAGCTTTTGAGAGTATCAAAACTGCCTTGACTCAAATGCCTGTCGTCACCAGTCCGCAATTCAACAAAGATTTTATCATTTTTTCTTTTGCATCTGAGCATACCATAGCCGCTGTCCTTTTGCAAAACGATGATCAAGGTAATGAAAAGCCAATTGCTTTCTTCAGCCGAGTTTTGAGAAATGCACCCTTGAAATATCAGATTATGGAAAAGCAGGCTTATGCCCTGGTTAAGGCCACCAAAGACTTCAGAGTTTACATCTTATATTCCCATTTGATTGCCTATGTCCCAAACTCTGTTGTAAAATATATATTAACTCAAGAGGGACTAGAAGGCAAAAGAGGCAAATGGATTGCCAACATTCTTGAATACGACATTGAAATAAAACCTACCAAGCTGATCAAAGGACAGGGTTTAGCCAAACTAATGTCCGAAACAAATTTCCAAGCCTTAGACATTAATCAACTGGAAAATGAACCGGAG
Organism: Pinus taeda; assembly: GCA_000404065.3. NCBI lineage: Eukaryota > Viridiplantae > Streptophyta > Pinopsida > Pinales > Pinaceae > Pinus > Pinus taeda. The sequence goes on along the minus strand of APFE031010272.1, from coordinate 282,970 downwards.
CTGGCGACTCCACAGATCAGTGAAACCTTTTTGCAATCCCCATGGTATGCTGATATTTGCTTTGTATTGTTAAACCTA
>APFE031010272.1:78304-249107 GCA_000404065.3 Pinus taeda | reverse complement strand
GCATACTTAAATGATCTTGTTTACGTTGTTTCTTTCACATATGAATGTCAGTTTAGGAATTCTTAACTGCTCCTAGATAACCATTCATTCATCTCCTCCCTGTTAGTTGATGAAAGATTCTTAATTACCTTTCATCCCTGACCATCATCCCATCTTTTCAGCAAATTCGGTATTGTTTCATGTGTAGCTATCCTGCTCCATAATCCTCTTGTGACCAAGAAAACACAACAGCAAGCCTTAATCCATGACTCCATGCCCAATGGTTTGAAACTATCACATTTTCCCTTGCCTTTCTGCTTGGAATTATCTGCCTCATATTCATCTTCCATCCAAACAAAAAATCAAAACCCCTAAACCCAATAACTAGCCTAAAATCATCATCAACAAAGCTAAATCATTAAGAGAGAGCCCTCTCTGATTGCAGGTAGGCTAGAACCTGCAATCCAAAGATTGGTTTTTGGTTACCTCGGCCGTATCCCTTCAGGAGCCTAGGGACAACCTGAGTGATAATAGGAGGGATACATGGTAAAGCCTAAGGGAGTAGTCTCGGTTTAGGGCCTAGTGATCTAGGTTTGGATTGCAGTAAAGCTTGAGATACAAGGAGACAAAAAATTCCTCAACAATAGTGATGGATTCTGGATGGCATTCCAAGTTCTATTCAATTGTGATCGAAGCACCAGTTTGGGTGTGATCATGGTTGGATCACGGTGGAGGTGGTTTAACCTTTGGATTCCCTTGATTGTTCTTGGATTGTTTTTTCTATGAGATCCCACATTCATGCTTGGAATATGGCACGGGAATGATTGGCTAAAAGAGAGATTTGGTTGAGCCATGTATATGGTCGGGCGGTACGTGGAAGTCCCGAACCTGGTTGGATTTTCCTATGATTAATAAAAGTTAAGTTCTCTTACTTTTGCATTGACTTATATGTGGATTTAATGGTTTTCATGTCTGTGATATTTATATGGTTTTATGTTGGTTATAAGCATGGTTGAATGATTGGTTCATGCCATGGTTATTTCATATATTTACTTGCAACTATTAAATGGATGGATACAAGACCTAGTTGATGATGTAGTACTCCAATGGAGAATGAGGTGATCCTTCTAGTTATGTTTCATAAGTTGTTTCATTCATTTATGCTTTGGCTTGTATCCTAGACCTGTTGGTTGCATTGATTCCAAGTGTTTGATAGAATGTCAAACCTGGTTGGGGATGCTCAGGCCTAGTCCTAAAGGTTATTTTAGTTGGTTAGCATGGTTATCATGTTTATTATGATTTCTGAAAGTTACAACAAGTTATGGGTAGAGACCAGGATTCTGGGCTAGAAAAGTGGCTTGAATCCCAAGGTCATTAACACAGAACTGGTATTTCAGGACCACAGTTGCTGGCAGGCAGGCCTGTGAAAGTGAATTTAGGTTGTTGGTTGCTCCCTTGCCCAGAACATGAGAGAAATTGAGGCCTAATAGCTACAGAATAGCAGTGGGACCCAGGGACAGACTGTCTAAGTGCTGACTTATCTCTCGAGGGGTCTGTTAATGATGTTGGATGATTCTATGTGATGTTATGTCAATTCCACTTTCTTAAGGTGACATAGGAGGCCAAATTTGATTTTAATAGCATCTCTCCTCACGTTTACCTCAGTTGGGATGGTTACTTTGGGTAGATCTAGGAGGGGGTGTTACAGATTAGCATTAGAGCATGGCTACACTCTCTTACGGTCATATCTGGTGCTATAGATATGGGTGAATGTGTTGGTCATGCATGCATGTCAGTTGTGTGTGTGGCTCTTACACTAACATTCCATGTGCTTCTTGCATTGCATCATATTGATCATGGTAAAAGTAAGGTTATCATGAGTAACTTGATGTCGATTTTATGGAATGCATCGTCATGAGTATATGATTGGTTATACAATTATATGTAGCTTGATTACATCTTTGTCTGTTGGATTGCATTCTTGGTTATTTGATTACATGCATCAGCCTTGTAGGTTGATTACAAGAATTTATTTCTTATGCTCAACAACATGTGTGTTTTGGGAAGATTTAGTGTCTACGGATAAACGTTTAAACCCCTAGACTAGTAGCTAAGTCTAGAACAACAGTTTAAAGAGTTCTCTACTTTTCCTATGATCAATATATTAAATAAGAGGTAAATAAGCCTATCTGTAGCCTTCACTTGCTCCTTATCTCCCTTGATCGATTCTGTCACTCCTCTCCGTACTTAATCTGCTTAAAGAGTACTTGCACACATACAAAAGACAACAACCAATCAAAGCATATGATAATGATCTATTGATTAAAAATAGCATGGAATCAAGTACATGATATACATATGAAAGCATAAATGAATAACACAAGCATATGGAAAAAGCTTTGAACACTTTATTATTAAAAGGAAGAGTTACAACCCATTGCTCGATTCAACATCACTCCTCCAGTTCGATCTCATCCTCTCCTCATAACAAGCAAGACGTTTTGACATCATTACAATACTTGAAATCAACTCATGTCTCATACTAACAGCATCTCCCTATAATTCAATTATTTCCAGGGAAGGCATACTCATACTCAACTTATAATCTTTCATTACATGTAAAAATATAGTCGTCTATAGATATAGACCCATGAATGGATGACCATGAATGTAAGGCCATTGTACATTTGATATAGTACTCCTGAATATATTGCAGCTTGGATTGATGAAACTGGATCTGAGGTCTTCATTCTCGTTCAATATTTCGCTCAAGTACAAGTCTAACCATGTGAATAGATGATCTAAAGTCAAACATGGAAATACATCGCCTGGTTACCAACCAATGATGTAAGCTATTAACAGATGCGAGAGGAATCATCGATAATGATAATGACCCTCAAGGTACTACAGTACATTTTTCATGGTGTGAATAAATTATTTGATGTTGAACACCATACAAAGTCTTTTGGTCAAAGGCCAATGATGTCAACCTATTGCCAAAAGCGAGAAACCTACCATTGATGTATGCAAGCCTCAAGGTATTGAATGGGAATTTCTAAGTCAACTTCTTGGATGTTGTGTTGATGTCGACAAGAAGAGACTCGTCGCAGGAGGGCCTTGATGTATCCCACATCAACAACATGAAACGAGGTGAATGATTTTGGAAATGAAAAATTGATTGATAACACAAGGTTCAGGAATGGCGGTCATGAAAATGAAGGTTTAAGGTATTGTAAAGGATGAAGTTTGAACTAAATGACTTCTCTTGAACATGTCGGCGACACTAAGATGAATTGGTAGCATTGACCCAAAACAAAGTAATGGATGGTATGATAGACCAATGGTATGATAACCATAAAGCTGAATGACCCCACCCACATAGTCACGGTGATGAGGTGAAAGTGTCATGTTCAAGAGCAACTTGATACCATAAAGTTTTCTCAACCTTTTTCCATTTTTCCCTGTCATTGTTGACCAATACCTCTTTATTTTTATTAAGCTTGAGGAGGATAACATATGCATGTTGTATAATTTCACCCTTCAGGCGAATCCATCACTATTTGATGCTTTAACGAGTCTAGCGAAGGTGAAACTTGGTCTTGTCTAGATGGACAAGTTTGTCGCTATTTGATGATTTTAACGAGTTTAACAACAAAGATAATTCAATATTTTCATGTTTAGGGAGTTTGAAAAGGGACGAAAAGGAAACTCCACAAATTCTTTTTCATAAAATAATCTCTCAAGTCCGAAAAAGCATAAAATAATACAAGATAGATATCGTTTCCTATCCTTTAATGAGCTGGAAAAGACAAGCGCTCGACAATCTGTTCATGTTTAGAGAGTCTGAAAAGAGCTCAAAGAGGACTCTATTTTGAGGAAAAAGTGGTGTCTAGGATAGAAACTGGTTCCGGTGATGTTGGTTCTCAAAATATGTTGATTTATGTGAAGAGGTTGGCTAATAAGACCACTCATTGCAACTGTTCCAGAAAAAGGGTAAACAACCAAGTGAATGTGTATGATCGGCTAAAGAGATGGTGGCAATGGGATGAAAAAAACCAAATCTCATCTAACAAAAAGGCAGATAGAATGGAAATCACAAGGGTTAAAATGAAAATGGGTTCATTTTTACACTAGCTTGAACCTTAGGGAACTATGCTTGGATCCAATTTCATGTTTACAGAAGCTTGAAATGAAAAACTATGCCTGGATTCAGTTTCATTTGTACACAAGCTTAAAATGAAAAACTATGCTTGATATTAGTTTACATTCCCCCAGCATGATGAAATGGAGAGTCTTTTGTAACCAGATGGAAGTCGTTGTGGTGAAGCAGGATGGTTATCCAACACCTTTTTGGCTTCGTCCAGATAGGGATAAAGGTGAATGGGGTGATTCCATTCACATAACCTGCTGGGAAACTTAACTTTACCACTAGATGCATGCCCCCAAGCTTCATTACATACACCTAAGTAGACTACTTGTGGCGATCAGGTGGATGGAATGAAGGATCTTTTACCATATCAAGTGAAAGACTCAACTGAGATTTTACAAGATCTAAGCAAAGACTCAACTTGGAACTTTGCTCCAAGGGACCTTGTTCCATTTTTTAAATAGCTTGACATAAGACAAGGAACTCTACTCTAATTCCTTGTTTCATTTTTTTTAAAGAGGTTGACACAAGACAAGGATCTATCCTCATATTCTTTGTTTCATTTTTTAATGAGGTTGACACAAGACAACGAACTATCCTCAAGCTCCTTGTTTCATCTTTTAACGAGGTCGACACAAGACAAGGAACTATCCTCTGGCCTGTTTCATTTTTTAATGAGGTTGACACAGTAAAAGAACTATCCTCATATTCCTTGTTTCATTTTTTAACAAGGTTGACACAAGACCAGGAACTACCCTCATGCTCCTTGTTTCGTTTTTTAATGAGGTTGACACAAGAGAAGGAACTATCCTCATAGGAGCTATTTCATTTTTTAATGAGGTTGACACAGTAAAAGAACTATCCTCCTATTCCTTGTTTCATTTTTTAACGAGGTCAACACAAGACTAAGAACTATCCTCATATCTTTCAATCAAAACTCATAAGAGGTCATGAAGGAGAGATCTGGTTCCAATGCCCTAATGTACAACATCACTGAAATGATCGCCAATTGATGTAGGTATGGAACAAATTTCCACATAATTAACTCGTGGCGGGGATGATACCATTGGTACAAAAGGACCACTTAGGGAATATTGTTGACTGGAAATCATATTTGGACTGGGAAATAAAAGCTAGTCAATGGTGACAATCTTGCATTCATGCAGGAAACAAATCACTCGAAAGAGTTTTGAAACAATAACTCCCACTATCATAAACATAGTCGCACCCAAGAAGTAAATTGTAATCTAAAGGACTTGTGGCTACCATCACGTTTAGATAAACGATTTCTCCTCCCAAAGTAATGGGTAACCGAGGGAGGATCCCTAATGGTTGATTGGTTCCTCTATTAAAAGCCGCCAGATTCTAGGTAACAGGCATAAGTGGTGGCGAACCAAGCGCTTGCCAAGTAGTTGAGGAAAGGATACTCACAGATGCACCTTCATCTATAATAGTGCCAGATACAATCATATTACAAACCTATACTATGATATGGAAAGGCACATAAGAAGGAAGATGAAATCCTATGAGTCAATTCCAATCAAAAGCAGTGACTAGACTACTTCGAGGGGGTACCATAGAAACGAGAGAATTAACCCCTTGAGTTATGAGAACTAGAGGATTTTCCTCCTGTCTTGATGGAACAGGAGGACTATCCCCAAGTTCATTAGAATCTGAAGAAATGAAAAGAACCTGAGTAGTATCATATTCACTCTCTTTGGGAAAGGTATGATTTACTAAAGGTGAAATCGGGTCAACTGTTACCTCGATCTATTGATTTGGGTCAGGTATAGACTCAGAGGATTCACTTTCAAAGAGAGTGGGTTTGACTGACGATTGATTTGAGTCAGTCAATTCGTCAACTAGTGAAGGATTAAGGGATAGTCTCTTGTAACCAGATGGAAATCGCTACAGTGAAGCAGCACGGTTATCCAACACTTTTTTGGCTTCATCCAGATAGGGACAAAGGTGAATGGGGTGATTCCCTTCACATAACCTACATGGAAACTTAACTTTTCCCTTCTTTCCATGAACTTTACTACCACTAGTTGATGATGTGTCACTAACATGATCTCGAGAAGTTGATGACATAGGATGATGTGAACAGGAAGACCATTCTTCTAAGATCTAAGGAATATTAGGACAATTTCAAAGAAGATTATGTCCTGCACAAAGTTTGCATGGATATCAAACTTTGTGAGGCTTGACAGATGGTTTTTCATCAGATGTTGAATTCAAAGCATTGGTTGCTTGGTTGCCCCTTTGTTGAATTTGCTTCTTCTTCTTCTTCTTCTTAGCCACCTAGTTACTAGTACCAATACTTTCACTAGATGAAGAGGAAGAAGGGGAGGAAGAAGGAAAAGCGACAACTTTAGGAACAAATGGACGTTCATTTTGTCCAGTTGGAGGTGTACTTGATTGCAGAGAAATCATGACATTTTGAACCAAGGAGGTTGAAAACAACCACACTGGCAAGGCAATGGTAAATCACAGAAGGGACAATGTAGCCATATAAGGAGCACCAATATTTCCAAAAGGAGGAAAAGGACTAGGATTCCCATCAAAAGGAATTCCTTGATCGGTGGACTTCGGATTTGTCTCCATATGTTTCAACCTAAGATCAAATAAGGAGCCAGCAAGGAGGATGTTATCGGCGATCAATTAATTTTATTTTAATCAAAGTAACATAACAAAACAAAAGAGGGATAATCTAGGCAAAAAGGTTTACCAAGCAACTGTGAACTACAGAATACCTCCTGGAAAACCAAGAAGTACGGGCAGGAAATCTCCCCGAATGTTGTGTTCTGTGTATCACAGTGTACAAGGTGGCCTACTCGGTTACCTAAGGATGGATAGCAACCTAGAGTTGTCCTCCCATATATACCCAAAGGTACATGGAGGCCCAGTCGGTATAAGCGTTGTCTAATGCAAAACCGCACAGTGAGAGCATTCCCATATACTTTACGTACTGTAACACCACCCTGTATACCCGAAGGTACGTGGACGAGCTACGATATACTCACGTATGTGGAATGAGGTATCATACTCGGGATGTATTAGAGACAAGTTAGCGACAACTTCTTTGTTCTACGATGCCAGAACACGTCTCTATCCTAGACCTATAAATGTTTTTCATTAGGTGACAATGCTCCATTGGGTAAATTCAGATAAATTTTAAGTTGATATTCTTTATAATTTGCCTTTCAAGTTCACCACATGATCTATTCTGAAATTCCTAGGAATGCAACTATCATGATAAGCATTCTTTTCATTCAACTTAACAATAAAAATCCTAGCTACTTAGGGATAGAGCAATCAGATTTCTTTTTATCAAAGAGCAAAGAGCACAATCTAAAGGCAAATTCCCTACACTATTCCTTATCAACACACACAAACTTTTCAATGCAACATGCATGTATTTCTTTTCAATTTCCCTTAATGTGAATGAACAAAAAGGAAATTTTCATAATCAATCAAAAACCTCTTTTCATAAAAAGGACAATTTTGCGACAATTTCTTTTCAAGGAAAGGAAGATTTTATGACACTTTCATTTTCAAAGAAATGAAGAATTACGACACTTTCAATGAAAATACTAATCATTTGCACACATCAATCAAACGATCTTTCATGAATGAAGATTTCACGACAATTCAATTTTCGATGGAAAAGACGATTTTACAACACTTTATTTTGCTAAAGATCAATCGATCAACAAACTAACTTTTGACTATATATTGAAAATGATAAAGTGAATACATATGAAACATTTATCAATCCTAGTCTAAGTAGGGCCAGGTAAGGAGATGAAACACTATTTTCAGAAACAAAACATCATGGACATTTAGAAATCATTCAAACAGGAGAAAAATGGCTCAAAAACTTCAGATCCTAGATGGGAAACTAACCCTCAAGGGATCAGGCAGGTAGCAGTGAGAGACAATGCGCTGAAGCATACTGGGTTTATGTGGGAAGTGCATTGCAATGCATTGTGTCCTTCATTGGACTACGTTGGTGACAGTGAACAAATTTGAGGACAATTTGACATAGTTTCGGCTCAATTTTCAATAACAAAATACTGAAATTCAATGAACAACCACAAGTACAGTATGTAGAAATGTCTTAAGAGGTTGATAAGCTACTCGGATGGATGATCGCTCCCCAACAGAGTTGCCAATTTGTTTTGGGAAATTTTATTGTCTACGGATAAACACTTAAACCCCTAGACTAGTAGCTAAGTCTAGAACAATAGTTTAAAGAGTTCTCTACTTTTCCTATGATCAATCGATTAAATAAGAGGCAAAGAAGCCTACTAGTAGCCTTTTCTTGCTACTTATCTCCCTTGACCGATTCTGTTTCTCCTCTCCATACTTAATCCGCTTGAAGAGTACCTGCACACATATAGAAGACAACAACCAATCAAAGCATATGATAATAATCTATTGATTAAACATAACATGGAATCAAGTACATGATATACATATGAAAGCATAAATGAATAACACAAGCATATGGAAAAAGCTTTGAACACTTTATTAGTAAAAGGAAGAGTTATAACCCAAGTCTCAATTCAGCATCACTCCTCTAGTTCAATCCCATCCTCTCCTCATAACATGCAAGACATTTTGACATCAACACGATACTTGAAATCAACTCAAGTCTCATACTAACAACATCTCCCTATAATTCAATAATTTCTAACCCAACCAGCCCCAGATCACTTAGATGAGTGGTCTTTTTATAGGTGAATGAAGCAACTTATGCCATAAATGATGATAATGAATGCCCTCCAATCTTAGAAATTAGTTCCATGGAGGAATGGATAAGGGATTGATGTTCCTTAACTCCCTTCCTCATCCAAACATGATCTCAAAGGAGTAGATAGCCTTGATAAACTTCTAGAGGCATCCAATGGATAGGGAATCTTTCAAACCCTCATGGAAATTCACTCAAATTCACCCAGCGCAGGCCAAAGAGGGACTAAGTGCACTGCATAGCACCCTGTCAGTGTATGGTTTGCATTGCAACACACCCTAATGAAGGCCTACCTGCGCTGATCTTCTTAGAGGCATTTTCTGGATGATTTTGGTCATGAAACTTCTTGGGAAGCTAGGCATTCTGATGGTTGACTTCTTTAGGGCATGTAACAACTAAAATAGGTTTTGATGGGCCCTAATAGTATTGATCTATAGGTTTGGGTTGATGTGTCCAAATGGATTTGTAACAATGTGGTTATGCATATGTGTAGGTTATTAGGCATTGATTATGTAGGTGGATAGTTGCATGAGGCAATATATACACTAGAGTATTGGTTGTTGTCATGTGTGCAGTCCTAGCAGACATTATTGATATGGCCTTACATAGATGACTAGACCTAGCTAGTATGATATGCATTGATGCACTTATTGATATATGTCTATATGTTATTATGGTTATGTTTCACATGCATCGCGCTGATATGATGATCTTGTAGACAAGGTATCCTCCCTGAGTATGCTAAGGTACATTGAATTATGGTAATTTGGTTTAACTAACATAGTATGTCTTGCAGGAAAGAGATCAGATGGCTAGCAAGGTGGTATAATACATAGAATATCCCTATGAATTAGATGGGCACCATGGTGTGGGGACCTCTTCTAAATTAGCAGACACCTTGAGAAGTCTGAAGGAAGAAATAAGGAGTTGCAAAGTAGACAATGACAAAATCATGCAAGCACAAGAGAAACAAGCAAAGGTGAATGCAATATTACTTCAGAGTTTGACATATTTGCAGTGACAGGGACCTCTTCGGATTAGCCATGGACATGAGGATAGAAGTAATGGTGCATATGGTAGCATGTCTCATAGTAGACACATGTCAAATAGATCTAACCCTATCAGAGATGGGACAATCTAGATAGGAGAGGTACTGGACACAAGTATTACTCTAGTTTTGGTTCTGATAGACATTATGATTGTCTTCATTATCATCCGTACAAGAGGAATGATAGGGGATATTTTCCGGATGAGTTCAAGAAGGAAAAACCACCTACCTTTGATGGAGAGATGAATAAATCACAGGATGCAAAGGCTTGGTTGCTTGGCATGCGAAAATTCTTTAGATTGCATGATTACTCAAAAAACATGAAAGCAAGGAGAACCCTTTTTAGTCTCAAAGGTAAAGCGGATATTTGGTGGGAAGACATGAATAATTTCAAGGAAATACATGACGATGAGTTGAATTGGAATGCATTTGGAAGTATCTTCAAGAAGAAGTACTTGTCTGAGAGGTATTATGATGATAGAGCTAACGAGTTTTATGAGTTGCGGATGTGTTCTATGACAAATGAGTATACTAGTAGATTTTTGGAGTTGTTGAAATACGTGCCTTACCTCAAAGAGGAGAAGGCCAAGGTTCAAAGATTCATCAATGGATTTCCAGATGGATATAGAGACCAGAGTCAGTTCGATGAGCCTAGATCATTGGAGGAGGCCATCCAAAAGTTGAAGCATTGTTATGAGTAGTTGAAGCACAAAGTTGAGCCTAAACATGACTTGAAAAGAAACGACAAAGCTAAAGGAAAATGACCACCAAAGATAGGAAGACCTCAAGATGAAAGCGAGAAATATAATGTAGTTCCTTACAAGAGACTCAATGCAATTGAGAAGGGACATGGAGAGCAACAGGCTAGAGGTGGTGGTAAGGAACCATTAGAGTGTTGGATATGTGGTAAGGATCATCATAAGAGGGATTTTCCATAGTATCAGAGTGGTGTTAAACCCCATATCTCTATTTCTCAAGAGGTGCATACAGTTGGTGGTTGGCCATAACATTACTTGGATTGATGCAGTTGTGGACAACAGGCAGGCGAATCATCAGGCATCGATCATCAAGATGGACAATATGCTTTGTGATCAAGTTGTTTCTATTTTGATTTACCCTAGATCTAACTATAGTTATATTAGTCCTAACCTGGTGGATAAGTATGGTTTGAGAAAAGAAGTTCATGTAGAATATTGGTTGGTATAGGTTCCTACAAGTACAAAGAAGTGAGTCCACCATTGGGTAAGATCTTTTTCATTTGAGTTAAATGGTATGCCTATAGTAGCACATTTGAATGTATTTCCATTGGGATCATATAGTATGCTATTGGGTATGGATTGGCTATACCTTCACAAAACCAAGGTGGATTGCTTCGACAAGGCCATTGAGTGTGTGGATGATAGTGGGGAAAAGAGGACCATGTACAGAAAGAAGAAGCCTACATCAGTAAGGATGGTTACTGCTATGCAGGCTAAGCATAGTTACAGAAAATATTTTTTGATGTTTGCAGTACACATTTCAAGTTACAAGGGTAAGGAGGTTGAGGATGTTGATGTGTTTAGAAAGTACCCAATATTGCAGCAATTTTAGGATGTATTTCCTGAGGATGTTTCAGAGTTTCCACCCCACAGGGAGGTAGACTTTTCTATTGAGTTAGTGCTAGCAGAAGCTCCAACATCGAAAGCACATTATAGGATGAGCGCACCTAAGTTGGTAGAATTGAAGTTGCAGTTAAAGGAAATGTTGGACAAAGGATACATCAGACCTAGTGTATCACCTTGGGGCGCACCAGTATTGTTTGTAAAGATGAAAGAATGTACTCTCAGATTGTGCATTGACTATAGGCATCTGAATGAAGTAACGATCAAGAATAGATATCCTTTTCTTAGGATTGATGATTTTTTTGATCAGCTAAAGGGAGCAACAATGTTTTCTAAGATCGACTTGAGATTGGGATACCATCAAGTACGCATCAAGGACCTATATGGGCATTATGAGTTTGTTGTTGTTCCATTTGGATTAACTAATGATCCAACTACGTTCATGTGTTTGATGAATAGTGTGTTGCTTCCTTATTTGGATAAGTTTGTTATTGTATTCATTAATAACATACTGGTATATTCTAAGAATGAGGAGGAACATGTTGAACATTTAGCAACAGTGTTGAGATTGCTAGGAGAGCATCAGTTGTGTGCTAATCTTAGCAAGTGTAGCTTCTTTCAGACTGAGGTACATTACTTGGGACATGTTGTCTCCAAGGAAGGCATAATAGTGGATCTGGAAAAAATAAGGGACATCATGGAATGGGCAACTCCTAAGAATGTAGATGAGGTGAGATCATTTATTGGATTGGAAGGTTACTACAGCAGGTTCATCAGTAACTTCTCACACATTGCATATCCTATCACATCATTACAACAAAAAGATGAGAAGTTTGAATGGATGGCAGAAAATAAAGATAGTTTTGAAAAGCTTAAGTAGTTGTTGACACATGCACCAGCGTTAAAGATTGTGGATCCATATGAAGAGTTTGTTGTGTGTACACATGCTTGCAAAAGGGGAGTTGGTGTAGTTCTCATGCAAGAAGGATAGGTAGTGTGCTATGAGTCATGAAAACTGAATGAGCATGAGCAGAACTATCCGACACCTAATCTTGTGCTAGCAGTGATTATACATGCATTAAATATATGGATGCATTATCTTCTGGGCAGGAGGTTCACATTGATGAGTGATCAAAGTGGGATGAGGTATTTGTTTGACTAGTCGAATCTAAATGCTAGGTAAGCTAGATGGTTGGCCACTCTTAGTGAGTTTGACTTCGAGATCAGATACATCAAAGGGAAGGAGGACTAGGTTGTAGATGCTCTTAGCAGGAAGGTACAAGTAAATCATATAGAAACTATAAGCTCTTATGGGAGTTACATGATAGATCTTGCAGGAAAGATAGTGGGATGACAAGTACATGGTGATTATGCACAAGTTACAACAAAGTATAGGTACAAGTGCAGGTAAAAGTACAAGTGATCAGGATGCAAACTATTGTCTCATGACAGATGGCTTAGTGAAGTTTAGAGACAAGATCTATGTGTTGAATTGTAGTGAGATCAAGAATCTTATCTTGAGGGAGTTTCATGTGAAACCATATTTGAGTCATCAAGGATATCATAAGACATTGATGGTGGTAAAGAACTTCTATTATTGGCCGAATCTGAATAAATAAGTGGCTGAGTTTGTGGCTAGATGCTTAGATTATTAGCAGGTAAAGGTAGAGTGCAAGCATCCAAGTCTACAGCCTATAGCAATTCCAGAATGGAAATGGGAGGTCATTTCTATGGATTTCATCACAGTTCTTCCCAAGATAGTGAAGCGGCATGATTCTGTTATGGTTGTGGTTGACAGGTTAAGCAAGGTAACTCACTTCATTCTAGTAAAGACTACATATTCAACCATTGATGTAGCACAAGTGTTCATCGGAGAGATAGTGAGACTACATGGTGTTCAAAATAAGATTATGTCAGACAGCGATGCAAAGTTCACTTCCAAGATTTGTGAGGAGCTATTTTTAGGCTTGGGTATAGAGTTCACCTTAAACATGACTTATCATCCACAGACACATGGTCAAACAGAGAAGGTCAAACAGGATCTTGGAAGATATGTTGAGAATGTATGTGATGTACCAATAGAGGAAATGGGAGGAGTATCTTCCATTGGTGGAGTTTGCATACAAAAATGGTTATTAAGAGTCATTGAGGATGAGTCCTTTCGAGGCATTGTATGGGCAAAGTTGTAACACTCCAATCGGCTGGAGTGATCCAGTCAACATGGTACTTATTGGACCAGACATGTTGACAAACATGAAGCAAGAAATGCAGGTTATAAAGAAGAATCTAAAGGCAGCACATGATAGACAGAAGAGTTATGTAGATCAACATAGGGTGTTGAAGGAGTTTCAAGTTGGGGAGCATGTGTATTTTCACATCAAGCCAAAAAAAAATTCTTTAAGGATTGTTTCATGTGCCAAGTTGGCACCACAGTATCGCGTGCCTTTCGAGATCCTTGAGAGGATTGGACCAGTGGAATATTGAATTGCACTTCCTCCAACAGTGAAATCCCATGATGTTTTCCATATTTCATTGCTTAAGAAGTATATAAAGGATGTTGGTCATGTTATTTATTGGTATTTATCGCAAGTGGAGCAAGAAGGAGAGTTCCAATCAGAGCCTCAATGCATATTGCACCAGAAACATCTTATTCTTGAGAACAGAGCCATAGAGAAAGTTAAAGAGTAGTGGAAGCACTTTGGGCCTAAAGAATCTACATGGGATATGGAAGATTGGATGCAGGCCCTATATCCTTCATTGTTTGCTGGTTGAGGAAAAACAATTTTGGTTTGATGTTGGTTTATGTTTGTCATATGTTTTCTGATGGTTTGATATTTATATATGTATATGTATATGGATGTAAATACCAACATGAGCTAGGTTATAAAGCTAAAATAAGTGGTATGGTATTATCTTGTCATGTTGTCATAATGTTTTTCTTTTGAAGCAGGTTCTTCATTGTAAATACTGCAACAAGCTAAGTTATAAAGATCCATAGGCAATACGTTTTCTTTTCAGCATTTTTGCTGAGATCTTGGTGTGGTTTAACACCGAGGATGGTATTGCCCAAGGGGGAGGGTTATGTAACAGCCTTGGTGAAAATTTCATGTAATAAAAGTTAATAAATGAAAAATAATACAATGGTTAAGGGACACGTATTCCAAGCTAAATGTTGGGAAAATATATCCTAGTAGACATCGTTGGATGTGTGTTTTGGATAAGGAAAATTGGCAAAGGCTAAGGCAAAGGCATTAAAAGGCAAACAGACATTTTCAACACATTTATTTATAAAAATAAATAAAAATAGGAAAAAAGGAAGGTAAAAGGTCATAGGTCACATGTGAGGAGGAAATTGAAGGAAAATAATGGAAAATGAAGAAATTAGAGGCCTCATGCATAAAAAGGCTTCTAAGAATCAGTTCATGGCTTTTGTCAAGTTCAAGTTTGGAGCTCTCTCATTATTATTTCTCTCTCTCTCTCTTGGTCACTTAGAGTTTTCTTGGAGCACTCTAGTTTGGAGCAAAGGAAAGGGAAGGGAAGGAAAGGAAAGGAAAAGAACGCAAGGAACAAGGAAAGGAAAGCGGGATCAAGCAGCTTTAGCAAGAATACTTGCAAGTAACCTTTTGCATGTGTGATTTACTAACTGATTTGGACATGCATGGTTTTTCATGTTGGTGTATGGTTCTCTTGCTATAAGTTGCATGCTTTTGTCGGGTTATGATAGTGGATTTCAGCCTAGCTAATGGGCCTCTAAATTAGACATAAATTAAGGCCCATCCCTCTAAATTAAACATAAATTAAGGCACATCTAACCATCCTTTAGCACATTAAACCTCTCTTTTTGCATTAGATAATGTATTTTTAACTTTAATGTTTTCATTAGGAAGGTTTATGGATAATTGCATATTTGTGCTTAATATTATTTATTTTGTGGAATATTATGAGAATATTGGGCAGATTATGGAGATTTGGAGAAGGAGATAATCTAGGGACCTTCTCCCTACTATAGGAGGATCAATATTAAATAATAAATCAACAAGATATTATCAAATTATGGCACAGATTCTGAAGCTCCAATGATTGAGAAAATCTAGGAATGTGCTCCCTACCATTTAATGCAAATTCGTAGTATTGGGAACCAGATCCACTAATCAAGATATTTTGGTGGGGAAAGTTTCCTCCTTTCATGGGGAATGATTCCTAATCATTTTTTATAAGTACCAAGTCGAATTTTCCTCTAGATGTTTATTTTTCTTAGTCTTCTTATGGAGAGAACTCGTATTTTTGTAGCTCCACTGTCATTTTTTTGCAAGGATGTAATTGTATTGATGAAAATAATGAAGATTAGTGACATGTTCAACTTATAAACCTTGGTCTTCTTCATAAGACTCTAATTTTCCTTGGGTTTGGCCATCCCAAGAGCCTCAAAGCCTTTATGTATCATTTACTTTTCTTCTCTTCACTTCTTATTCACATGCATCTGTTGTTCTTGTTTTTTTCTATTTCTGCATTTAGTTTTGATGGTTTCGTGTTGTAGGATTGGGTTAAATGGTTGAAGTTATTTAGCAGGATCAAAAGAATAATTTCATCTTTTTTAATAGAGGATGAATGACATGTTCTAAAGTTTGATAACCCAACATTTCGGACTACTAAGTGAGTCTGTCATCAAGGGATGCATCAATAGATTTTAAGCTATTAGTGATGTATCCAAGAGCTATATTTAAGTGTATATATATGGGTTATACAAATAATATTATCAAAACTTTTAGTCGGCTAATAAAAGTATAAATAAAAATAAATAAATGAACAAACAAATAAAATAAATAAAAATACATATCAATAAACTAATCATATATGATTAGTTTATTGATATGTATTTTTATTTGTTTGTTTATTTATTTATTTTTATTTATACTTTTATTAGCCAACTAAAAGTTCTGATAGTATTCTTTGTATAACCCATATATATACACTAAAATACAGCTCCTGGATACATCACTAATATCTTAAAATCGATTGACACATCCCCTAATGATGGACTCACTTAGTAGTCTGAAACGTTGGGTTCTCAAACTCTAGAATAGGTCATTCCTCCTCTATTAAAAAAAAACCCTCACCTATATGGATTCATTATTTAATACTAATTTCATCATGGAAAACCTTTTCAAGTTCATAGTAATCATTGAGTTACTTGGATTAGTTTGATTATTCCCAAATCTAGATTTCTGGAAGTCCCTTGTGGCAAATAACAATAAATTTCTACTACTTTTTAGAGCATGTTGATGAGCTCTAATCGAGTTGATTCCAATCTCATTATCACAAAAAAATTATAATTAATAACAAAAATTACCCCATTGAATTTGCACTTGATTAGGCTAGGAATTTGATAGATTTACTAGCTCACTAGTTCTCGAATTTCTAGAATTTAGGCTAGTAATTTTCTGTTATGTTTTAGCATAGGTTAACATAGGTATTTTTGAGTGATTCCACTTGGAATGGAGACCTAAAACATCCTATTAAATAACAAAATTTGTCCCATCCAACTTGGATTTGATTTGCTTGGTCATTCAGTGAATTATAATTTCCTGTAGTAAATTTGTTGTTTCGTGTAGTACTCTTTCAACATGTATATACTTGCCCAGATTCACTCAAGAAGCTTGGCTATGATCCCTTAGGGTTGAATAAAGACCCATACACTCTAAATCAATTATTAGGGAAGACTAGAGACCACTCAGGACTTGCCTATTTACCCATGCAAAACATTTCAATCATTTGGGTTAATGGACACATTTATGAATTGGATAATACAATGATGATTTTCTTGATTGCCACATCCAATGAACTCTGTTAATGGATCTAAACTCTTTGAAATGTGGTGGTTGACATTTAGTTCATGATATTTACTTTATGCAATTAAAATAGGTTTCTTTCCTTGTATTTTCTTTTTTGCAATAGGTTAAGGTTTCCATTTCGATCATTTGATTTTCGACAATTAGTTTAGGATTTGATTTCATTACATACACTCCATTACATCATGACAAAAAAGGAAGGACACATTTTATGTTTCACATATAGTGTCAATATCTCTTAAGTTTTTATGAACACCAAGCTAATAATTAAAGTTGGTAGCCTTGGGAGTTGCAACATTCTTGTTGCAATACCAAGGCTCGTCACTTTTTGGTGTTGTTGCCGACGAGGTGTCGAATTATGCATTGTTTTTTCCCTGGTTGATTCATTTCATTTTACTTTTTACAAAATCAAATAATATTTGCATTAGTAATATTTCATTTCAAAAATAGAAAATTGCATTGCATTAGTTTTTTCATTCAATTATAAAAACAAAAAAATCTCCAACACCAACCCACCCCCCCATTTGATCACGTGGTGCAGTAAGAGCCACATCACCATTCATTTTTGCAGGTAGAAGGAGAAGATCCAATAGAAAAGGTAGAATAAATGGATGGAGATGATGACAATCAGGAAGATCCTCTTGGATTTCTCATTGAAGATACTAATGTTAGTGTGCATATGAAGAACACCCCTCCATATTTTCTTCCAAAATTTTATAGTTTAAGGTCAGAGGATCCAGAAACTTTTCTCTTTGAAATTTAATTCCTTTGTAGATCTTATGGTTACTTACTAAACACTCAAAAGTTGGGATTTTTTCTGGAAACATTGAAGGATAGAGCTCTTAAATGGTTCATGAGTATAAGGACTAATTCAATAATATCATGGAATGATATGCGAAAGATATTTCTAGAAAAATATGAAGATCGCAATCTTAAAGAATAAATATTTAGAATAAATAAAAAAGAAGATGAGAGCCTTGAGGATCTAATAGAGAGCTTCATGTATAATGTTAAGAGGGAAAAACTACATCATTTAGGCTCTGACACACTAAAATCCCTCTTACTTAGAACAATTATGGATGAATGGATTGATCTCCTTGATCTCAAGAGTAAAGGTGATGTGTACCAATTAGCATTTGAAGAAATTTGTGAAACATGCAAACACATATCGATAGGAAGGGCAAGAGTAAGTAAATCAACATCAAGATCAGTAAGTCAAGCTAAACTTGGAAATTTGTTTGATGAATCTAAAACAAAAATTCTTAACAATCTAACCAAACAAGTAGAAATGTTAAGAATGTAAGATGAAGAACAAGAAGATGTTGATATTTGTGTTGTCCATGTAGAATCACATGATCTTAAATATTGTCCATCATTACCAAGGTGGAAGGAATTTTACCAAGAGAACAATGGAGCAAGTCAATTTCCAATGTAGATATGTTATGTAGCTCCAAGAGGACCATGGAAGCCTATTCAACCTGATATGATGCAAGAACCTATGTCATAATTTTAAGCTTATCCACATCTAACTCAAAGTAATTGGAATGCACCCTTTCCTTGGAAACCTTGGCCATCTCAACCACAAAACAAATTTTGGAAACAAGGTTGGCAAGGAACTTATGGGAGCCATCCATAATATCCTCAATATTTTCCTCAATATCCTACATAATAAACTCCTTGTTATCCCTACCATCCACCTCCGCCACAACCCCAACCCCAACCACATCCATCTCAAATATCCACTCCCACTCAACTACCTATACCACCATTTCCAAACCCACACAATGAAGTAGCTCAACCCACTTACAATGATG
Source organism: Pinus taeda (assembly GCA_000404065.3). Classification (NCBI taxonomy): domain Eukaryota; kingdom Viridiplantae; phylum Streptophyta; class Pinopsida; order Pinales; family Pinaceae; genus Pinus; species Pinus taeda. The sequence goes on along the minus strand of APFE031010272.1, from coordinate 229,916 downwards.
AGGTACAACACTTCCAAATATCTCCTCTTGATCTCAATGGTATTCATCTCAGCTCAGGAAGAACATTACAAAAAAGAGATTCTCTTGATGCCATTGAAGGACAACATGCATAAAAGGAAGGTTCAAAAGAGAAGACCAAAGAATCATGGGCTGCACTTGATAAAGAGTAGACATCAAAATCAAAGATTGAGAAAGCTCCCTCGCGGTTACCACCAAATCCTCCATGTATTCAAGAGAACAATGAACAAAAAGAGGAATATTTGAAGGTCATGGTAGAAGAAGACATGAAAAATTATCCAAATAAGCAAGAAAATCAAGGGCATCAAAGTTATATTAACGTTTGGTTGCAGAAAAACAACAAGATGGACCCTCACTCTCTTCTTCAATTGTGCTTGATATTTTCAAAGTCAAATCATTTGGTCTCTAAAATTCAGGTACATGTCAAATCATATATTGGAAGCCTACACATCATTTTATCTTTCATCTTAATGTGCACTTGGCTCCATTGGAAGCATTCTTACACTTGAAAATGATTTTGTTTTTTTTTTCAAGTATAGTAGGATAGGAAAAGAAATAAAAATAAGAGAAAAATAAAAATATCAAGTGAAAATATCCTTTGAGGTGCTTGAGATTAGCTCATTGATTGAAAACCTCCATGAGGCGATCAATGAGTTGGAAAAAAGAAAAAAGAAAATAAAGAAAAGAAAATATCTTAGGTGAAAACCTCCTTTGAGGCACCTAGGTAGACCTACGAGTTGAAAACCTCCTAGAAGTGGCTAGTAGGCCTAGAAGAAACAAAAAGGGAAAAAAAAAAAAAAATCTTTGCTCCATGTATCTCTTTGATGAATGCATATGCTCTCCAACATCTACAAGTAACAAAAAGAAGTTGGTACAAAAAAAAAATATGGTCAAAATTCTAGTCAAAGGAAGTCAAACTTGGACTTTCTTTTCCTTTGCTCAGATGCTCCAGAAGGACCAAAGCCATGCCAGTCCATCACCCTCATCTATTTCCACCATCCACCCATCATTCTCAAGCTTTTCCCATTCATTTTCCTTGTCCTAAAATACTACAAGAAGGCTCTGTTTTACTACAAGAAATAGAAATACATAGAGTAGAAATTTATTTTTGTCATAGCTTGAAAACCATGCATCCATTTGCAAATATTTTTCACGCGGAGATGCATATGGATGATGGTAACATGATCTAGCGATTTCAGCAAATTCTAGTGCACAATTTTTGAGAAATTGGCCTCCATCACCTACAACCATTTTTAAATTTCCTCTATATTCGTGCATCCATTTAAGAATTTATTTCATGGGGAGATGCATATGGATGATGGTAACATGCCCAATAAATTTCAGCAAATTCCAGAGCATAGTTTCCAAGAAATCAACCTCCATCAACTTTAGCCATTTTTATTTTTTCTCGAGATTTGTGCATCCATTGGCCACATTTGTTTATGGGGAGGTGAATAAGGATGATGCAAGCATGCTTAGAAAATTTCAGTTCAATCCATACTACCATTTGGGAGATATGGACAAAACAAGACTGCTACAAGGTTTCTTGTAGTACTATAGGAGTCCTAGTTTACTACAAGAAACAGGCCGAAAGTTATAGGAAGGTATAGAAGGTGAAATCAAGTGTGGGAAAGGTGAATAATTGTGTAATAAGGTATAAGGATGGTGAAAATCACTCATAACCAAGCCCAGCACTCCAAGAAGGCTAGATTTGACTAAGATAGCTTGCTCATGGTAACTGGAAGACATGGATTTCAAACCACCATGCTATGAAGACCTGGGTAGAAGAAGACAAAGGAAATTATCACCTTCAGAGGACCATGGATTGGTCATCAACTCAGCAGTAGTATGCATGCCTCTCCAACAACGATCAGGTAGGTACAGGTATGCAATATTCTTGACCTCTTCTCTTGAGCATATTATAGTTATAAATTTGTTGTCAATGCATGATAGATGAGGTTTTATAAGATAAGGTTGGGTCATCAGTCTCAACCACCTTCAACTAGTTAATTGTAGTTCACTCCTTAGGAAAAGCCAAATTAGGAAGGGTGATGATTTCAAGGAATGGCGACAACAGTTAAAAGAAGAAATTTTTGCAAAGGCCAAGTCACTATAGCACTCCAAGCACTCCATCCACTTCGTATCCATTATCTATCCATCATTCATCCATCCCATCCATCCTACACTCTGTCTCACCCTGAAAATTTCTTGAAAAGACACACAGAGCATATGACTACTCCCTCTAAGTCCTAGCATCATCCTCCAACCCTTCTATATCATTTCTCATCACTCCCATATAGTTAGAAGGCCCTAAAACAGAAGGAATGTTTGTTACAGAAAGGTAGAATGTGGCTACAAGAAGGAAGGAAGGAGCAAATTGTGCTAAAACCCAAAATGGCAGTGCCCAAGAGAGACCTAATCAAAACAGAGAACTCCAAGGCCATTAGGCAATTATGTAGGCCAAAAAAGAGAAGAAGAAGGCAACAAAAGGTAAGAAGGAATTCACCATCAAAATAGAACTCAAACTACATTGATGGAAAGAGGTTTTCCAAGAGGTCTCTAATCTCTTTCTAGCTTTTTTCCAAGGCCTAAAAGGTGTTATAGAAATGGGAGAAAAGCATGGAAGTTAGGTTGAGGGCCCACCCTAGGCTTAGAATATCATTTATTCTCAAAATGGGTTTAAATAGGGTTTCATGTAGTGCTACAAGAATTGATACAGGGTTTTTTGTAGTACTACAGGAACCGCTATAGGGTTTCCTGTAGTATACTACAAGAAACACAAATTTACTACAGAATGTCCTAGTTCTCATCTAAAGGCGTATTGAAGGTTTCATAGGTGTCCAAATGGTGGAAAAAGGTAGAAAAATGTGGAAAAGGATGTGGAAGACCTTTCCAAACTGAAAAATATTCAAGAACCCATCTTGAATAAGGGGAAGAAGGTAGACTAATGGTCTCAAGAAACACTGTTATTTTTTCTATGCACAAACAGTTTTGGAAAAATGAGTGAAAATGGAATGAAGGTTTCAAGCGAGAGGATATGAATGAAATGGATCTACAAGCCAACAGAGTTCAATTGCAAAGAGGAAATTTATGTTTTTTTCTTGAAACGCTATTAGACAATCATGAAATGAACAACTACATTTTTTTACTTGTCCTTGCAGAACTTATAGCCAAGATTCTTAAGAGAAAGGACTGAGGAATGCACAAGATAGAGGCCGCTAGGGCCATGAATGAGGCACAATGAGGTCACTAAGTCACCTAGAGGATGAGCAACACTTTCAGCAGGGGGTTATGATAGGTCTCTAAATTAGACATAAATTAAGGCCCATCTAACCATCCTTCAACACATTAAACCTCTCTTTTTGCATTAGATAATTTATTTTTATATTTAATATGTTCATTAGGAAAGTTTATGGATAATTTCATATTTGTGCCTAATACTATTTATTTTTGTGGAATATTATGAGAATATTGGACAGATTATGGAGATTTGGAGGGGGAGATAATCTAAGGACGGGTTTCCTACAAAAAGAGGATCAATATTAAATAATAAATCAACAATATATTTTGGAATTATGGCATAGATTTTGGAGCTCCAATGATTGAGAAAATCTAGGAATGTGTTCCCTGCCATTTAATGAAAATTCCTAGTATTCGGAACCAGATCCACTAATCAAGGTATTTTTGTGGGGAAAGATTCCTCCTTTCATGGGGAATGATTCCTAATAATTTTTTTTAAGTACAAAGTCGAATTTTCCTTTAGGTGTTGATTTTTCTTAGTCTTGTTGTGGAGAGATCTCATATTTTTGTAGCTCCACTATCATTTTTTCGCAGGGATGTAATTGTATTGATAAAAATAATGTGTAGCATACAATGTGTCCTATAGATTTACTATAGATGTCATACAGAATGTTGTATTCGTTGAAAATCCAAATTAGTAAGGATGATGATTTCAAGGAATGGTGACTACAGTTAAAAGAATAAATTTCTACAATCAGTTTAAGATTCGATTTCATTACATGCACTCCATTAATTCATGATAGCAAAGGAAGGACATTGTATGCTGCACATATAATGTTGATACCTCTTAAGTTTGTACAAACCTCGAGTTGATAATTAAATTTGGTAGCCTTGGGAGTTTCATCATTCTTGTTGCAATACTGAGGCTTATCACTAGCCTAGCCTTTTTTTGGATTCCATGGTATGTTGGGATGTTTAATTTGATTTTGAGCTTTGGTTTTCTGGATGGATTTTGGAATCTGTGGCGAAGGTGGTCTCAAGTTCCATTCCCAAAGGCTTAGGAATTCCTTTACCAACTTTGGCAGGATACAGGGTAAAGCCTGAGGGAGAAGTCTCGGTTTAGGGCCTAGTGATCTAGTTTTGGATTGTGGTAAAGCCTAAGAGGCAAGGAGAAGGAAAATTCCTCAAGGATAGTGATAGATTCTGAATGGCATTCTAAGTTTTGTTCTATTGTGATCGAAGCACCGGTTGTGGTGTGATCATAGTTGGATGAGGGTGGAGGTAGTTTAACCTTTTGATTCCCTTGATTGTTCTTGGATTGGTTGTTTTGTGAGATCTCACATTCATGCTTTGAATATGGCACCGGGGTGATTGGATCAAAGAGATATTTGGTTCAGCCATGTCTATAGTCAGGTGGTACATGGAAGTCCTGAACCTAGTTGGATTTGCCTATGATTAAGCAAATTTCTCTTACTTTTGCCTTGATTTATATGTGGATTTAATGGTTGTGATATCTCTGATATTTATATGATTTTATGTTGGTTATAAGCATGGTTGAGTGACTCGTTCATGTCATGGTTATTTCATATATTCATTTGTAACTATTAAATGGATGGATGAAATCCCTAATTGATGATGTAGTAGTTCAATGGAGAAGGAGGTGATCCTTCTGGTTATGTTTCATAAGTTTTTTTAGTCATTTATGATTTTTCTTATATCCTAGACATGTAGGTTGCATTGATGTCAAATGTTTGACAGAATATCAATCGCAGTTGCGGATGCTCAGGCCTAGTCTTGAGGGTGATTTTGATTTATCAGCATGGTTATCATGTTTATTATGATTTCTAAAAGTTACAACAAGTTATGGATAGAGACCAGGATTCTGGGCTAGAAAAGTGGCTCAAATCCTGGGGTCGCTGGCACAGAACTGGTAATTTTGGACCACAGTCACTGGCAGGTAGGCCTGTGAGAGTGACTTCAGGTTTTTGGTCACTCCCTTTCCCATAGCATGAGAGAAACTGAGGCCTAAGAGCTACAGAATATCAGTGGAACTGAAGGACATGATATCTAAGTGGCTAACTTGTCTACTAAGGGGTTTGTTGATGATGTTGGATGACTGTATATAATGTTCCATAGATTCAAATTCCTTAAGATGACAGAGGAGGTTGAATCTAATTGTAGTATCATCTCTCCTCATGTTTACCCCAGTTGGCATGGTTGCCTTAGGTAGACATAAGAGGGGGTGTTACACAGTTTCCTTAACTTATAGCATACCACTTGTCCCTCCTGCATCAAGACTCACCAAGTCCTCTCTTGCAAGCATATGTACACACCACAAACTCTTTATCTAGTTATACAATATTTAGAACTGGAGCATTAGCCAAAAACTGCTTCAACTGCTCAAAACTTTATGCACATTCTTCTGTCCATTCAAATTTCTTTCCCTTTCTCTGCAATGAGGTAATAGGATAGGATATCCATGAAAAGTTTCTAATGAACCTCCTATAGTAACCTGCTAACCTCATGAATGATCTAACCTCATTCACATTTGTAGAAGATACAAATTCCATGATAGCTCTTATCTTTTCAATAACCATTGCTATGTCTTCCTTTGAAACAACATGCCCCAAGTAATGTACAATTTTCTAAAAGAAACTGCATTTGCTAGGCATTCCATACAATTGATTCTCTCTTAGAAATATTAGTATTGTTGCTAAGTGTTTGACATTTTCTTCCTCATTCTTAGAATATATGAATTTATCATCAATGAATACAATAACAAACTTGTCCAGATAAGGACGCAAGACACTATTCATCAAGCACATGAAAGTAGCTGGAGCATTGGTCAACCAAAAGGAACTACAACAAACTAATAATTCCCATACTTGGTCCAAAAAGTATTCTTGTAGATGTCCTCTTCTTTGGTGTGTACCTAATGAAAAACTAATCTCAAATCAATCATTGATAACATTGTTGCTCCCTTCAATTGATAAAACAAGTCATTAATCCTCATTAAAGGATACATGTTCTTGATCGTCACCTTGTTCAACTACCTATAAGTGATGTACAACCTAAGGGTACAATCATTCTTATTCATAAACAACACTGGTACACCCCACGATGATACACTTGGCCTTATGTGTCCCTTGTCAATCATTTCCTTCAACTGCAACTTAAATTCCACTAACTATGGAGTGCTCATCCTATAAGGTGCCTTTGATGGTGGTGCTACCCTGGTACCAACTCAATATAAAAATCCAATTCTTGTGAGGAGGCAAATCTTAAATCCCTACTGGAAACACATCTTGAAACTCTTGCAAGACTAGATAGCTCTTCCAGACTTTTGCATCCTCAACATCATTAACTTCATCATTGGAGATATGAACTACAAATAACACATAACCTTTCCTGCGACTATGCTTTTCCCACATGGTTTTAACAATTATGACTGATGTTGTCGTATTCTTACCCTATAAGATTATTTGTTTTCCATTGTCATCTAAGCACTCAATAGCCTTCACATAACAATCCACCTTAGTCTTGTGAATATATAACCAATCCATACCCAAATGAAAATTGTATTTCCTAACGTAAGTACATTCAAATGCGCTAATGTAGGCTTACCGTTCAACTAAAATACACAAGCTCTTACCTAATGATGAACTCTATTCTTAGTACTTGTATCCAACTGCACTAACCAAGGCTTTTCATGCACTTAATTTCTCAAACCACACTTATCCTCCAGGTCACAAATAACATAACTATAATAGATCCACGATCGATCAAAATAGAAACAACTTGATCACAAGGCTTACAGTCCATATCAGTAATAAATGCCTATTGATCCACCTTCCTATTATCTAATGATGCATAGATCTGAGTAATTCTCTACCCAACATCCCCAACTATCTGTGCTTCCTGTGCATTGTATATATGGGACCTACCACCCTGATACAACGAATAATCCTTCTTGAGATGCTCCTTTCCACATATCCAACACTGCAACTATCCCCTACTACCGCCTCTATTCTGCCGCTCTCTAGGCTATGACCCATATCCCCTCTCAACTACATTAAAATTCTTATAAGGAACAATATTCTCTTTCTCACCTACATCCCGAGGTATTTTTCACTTTAGTTTCCATTTACCTTTAGCTTTTTCTTTCCTTCTCCAACCTTGTTGAGACTCTGTCTTACACTTCAATTGCTCATAACAATATTTCAAATTGCCAATGACTTCTTCAAGTCACCAAGGCTCATCATACTCAATTTGATTCTTGAATGTTAATCATAATCGACTGACAATTCTCCAAAATTTTGGTTTCTCATCCTTAAGATATGGTACATACCTCAGTAACTCAAACAACTTAGTCATGTACTCCTCATCTGTCATTGATCCCATCTTCATCTCATAGAACTCTTTTGCTTTATTGTCATAGTACCTCTCTGAAAAGTACTTCTTCCAGAAAAGTCTCTTGAATTCATGCCAACTTAAATCATTTGTCTAGATGTCTCTAACATACTTCACATCTTCCCACAAGAAGTCTACTTTCCCTTTAAGACTGAAAATAACTATCATGACCTTCATGTTCTTATTGTGTAATCATGTGACTCGAAGAACTTATTCATTCCAAGTAACCATGCCTCAACATCTTCTGTTTTCTTCAATTCTCCATCGAATGGAGGTGGCTTGGATTTCTTGAAACCTTCCACCAAATATCCCGTGCCACTCCTCCTGTAAGGATCATAGCAATGATGACCATAATACCTATCTAAACCAGAACTAGAATAGAACACATATCCATCATCTCTCCTGTCAGCTGTATCCAAGAACCTGCCATCTCTAACTGTGTCATCTCTATCTGACTTATTCCCACCATCAGATCTTCTACCATATTTTCCATTAGTCCTATCCTCTGGCCCATAAATGATTTGTTGTTGTCCATGTCTTTGTAAGTTAGAAAAACTCTTAAGAATAATTGCATTAACTTTTGCTTATTTCTCTTGTGCCCTCGAAAGTCTATCTTATGACTGAATGATCTTGTCATTATCTTCTTTGCAACTTCTTATTTCTACCTTTAAACTTCTCAAACCGATTTTCTATGTTTAGTTGTACTCATCACCATGTGGCTCATATGATTTATGGGGAGAGTCTCATGAACTGTAATCCACCATTTTTCTAGTCATCTTTGATCCTTTTCTTCCTACAAGTATATCATGTTAGATAAAACAAACATAAACATAACCAACATACCTTAGTACAGTTCAGGGGAGGATATCTCATCTACAAGATCAACTAGATTAGCATGATACATATATAATCATAATCATATTAATAAACCGACATCATGCATGACAATACCAACTACATACGATGACCTCATGCACAACAACCATAACCATAAAAATGCATGCATAACAAACATATAGACAACTAAAATGCATAAAAAATACATATACAACTGACATGAAATCATGACCAACACATCCCACCCATCCAGTCCAAGTGTTGAACCATGTTTTGATAACACTCTATAACACCCTCCTTCTACACTTTCCCAAGTTCACCAGTCCATCGAGGTAAATATGTGACAAAGAGTTACGATGATATGACTTAACCTGCTAGGTATATTTAAGGAAGTGGAATCATCCAACCAAAACTTTATTGACCACCTTTAGGAGCTACAGGACCCCTGGGAGCCAACCAACCACTCCATGTGCCATATTTTTGAGTTAACTTATGTTTTCATTAACCTAGGATTCTAGTTGCATGCATAAAAAGGAAAGAAAACAAATTTAAGCCTCCAGTCACATGGATAACCCTTCCTCCCAACGAATGCAATCTAATTTACTTAGTTTTGTGCCGACAGCCCCAAGATCTGAGCCACCTTCTCATGGCTAGGATCCAAACCTCTACCTGGAACTTAATAAAACTTTCCAGAATGATGAATGATGCAAGGAAAAAGCCATTAATGAAATGCTTAGACAAGAATTTGACCTAACAAGGCCTAACCATGATAGTAATTTCGTCAAACACATTGTTAACATGTAATATACAGGTCATAATTACATATTTGAACATAAGGGTCTCATACTTATCTAAAAATCATCAACAAGGTCTTATGCACTCTCACAATAGCTGCAATAACATCTATTAGGTCATGCATTCATTAACCATTCATATTATAATCAAAACATGATGACGGACATAACCAAATTTTGTCATAAACCATGCTTACAACCAACATATAACCAGAATAATAACAATGACATAACAACCATCAAAGAAAAACAATAACAATTATAATTACTCATAAAATAAAAGAGGAAAATAGCCTTTATTAACATATGAAAAAGCTAACCAAGTCATGGACTTCCACGTAGCACCCAATGGTATGTTGCGCTAAACCAAACATTTCTTTTAGTCAATCAGCCCTGTGCCATATTCCAAGCATGAATGTGGGACTCACAACAAAAGAACCAGGGCTTCATCACGCTTTACCACATATCTTGCCATTATAGTTCAAGGGATTTCTGGGTTCAAAACCCTAACCTATACAACCAGTCTTTACAACAATCCTGCCATTAACAATCAAGGGATTCCTTGACCCAAACAAAGAAACATACATTACCAGTATTTACCGCAATCCCACCAAAATTGGTCAAGGGATCACTAGGCCTTAAAAAAACATAGATTCCTTCATATTTCTTCACTATTACATTGAGGAATTTTCTTTTCACTACCCTTAGGCTTTACCATGTATCCCACCATTTCCTTCTTATTCCATTATGTCATTCCTTTCTTCATGGAAAGTAGCCTTCTTGGTACATATCTGGAACCTTCTTCATATGGCTACTTCTTTTCTCTCCATACTTCTTTCAGGAGTGTCCATCCATCACATGAATGTTGGTTGCACTTGTACTTACAAGTCTTGTTCTAGTAGCCCTGCATGAACTCATACAGATATTATTCGAGAAATTAAAACATTATACTAAATTAAATCATACCTTACGAAATGGTTATTCATCATGACATCTTCTTGTAGATATCAGCATCTTGCACATATATTGTCACATCTCCCAAAGATATTTATTATCAAGGGTCTTCATTCTTTTCAAACTTTCATTAGAGTCTTCATATCGTTTTGGGAGATTTCCTAGTCAAATATTCTTAGTCTTTTGCATGTTTATTTCCTTTATCATAGTTGCATATCTCATTATACCTTCCTTCCTCACACATTCCATAGATTTCAATCAGAGTTTCTTTATTGTAGTCAATCACCTCATGCTTCATATGAGGACATATTATGTTGATTTAATCTAGTGTGACTTATGCCTTCCTGCATCATTTCAGAGGAAGAGATCCTTTTTCTCTTGGTCACACTTCTTAAGATAGAAGCAAAGATCCATATTACCTGCAACTATATGACATGACTTTATGTTATTAAACACAAGCATACATAGCTCATTTTACCTTCAGGTCATCGAGGCTTCTTCCAGCAACTTCCTTGATTGAAAAGATCTTGAATCCCTTGATCTGCTTTATGTCATATCATCATCTCATGGATTCCATATGTTGGTGTTCTTGTTGAAACATTTGCTTCCTCTCTAGATTAGTGAACCCTACAATGAGGATTTCATCAGGGAATTTTGAGGATCTTTTATATCCCCAACTGGCAGAAATTTCATTTTTGCCTTGATGTATGATGAGCCTTAGATGACTCCTTTCTTTCCTTCAATGTCCACTGAGGTTCCTAAGAGATATATATCGTACATGTTGTTTTCCATGGATTTTTGTCCTTCATGATCCTTATGAAGATGTTACGAGCTCTTACTTATGATGCCTCCATGATGCCATGATGCATCTTATTATCAATGTCATACCTTATAACACAATGTTTAGGAGCTTATGATTGGACCCTTTTGTGAGGGATACTATATTACTCATAGGAGAGATTTGTTACTCCCTCTTTCCTTGGCCCTTTTCTTCAGCTTGCTCTATCTTTTAGTGATATAAGCTTCCAAAATATTTCTATAGCATTGAACCTTAAATATAATTATTTTTGTGTTTGCTTGAGGACCAATCTTGCCTTTCCTTTCTACACAAGGTTGAATTATTTTATCCTTTAATACTATAGATTGCAACTTGTCTTTCTCTATCTAGCATAGAGACAACAAATTGTTGGGTGAGGTAACCTTTTTCTTCATTGATATCTATTACCTTGCTCATCAATGATGACTACCTTCTTATCATCATTCCTAGATCTTCATGAAGTTATTCCGTCATTCTTTGATACCTTTATTATTGTATAGGTCTAAGCGACCTTCTTTACTTTAATTTTCGAAAGTATATCTAGCATTTCATATATCTCTATTTATGTCTCCTCTTCTACTATTTAGGTATGAGAGGACTTTTGAGTGATATCATATGAATCCTGTGAATCTCTTGATGGATTCAAACAATGCTTGACCTTCATAGATATAAATGATTTCTCTTTTCTATGAGGATTATGACAATCCTCCTTATTATATGCAAGGAATTTCGATTATCTAACTGATTTATAAATCCCCTTGCAATCATGAAATAATTTAACCAAATCTGATTATAAAATTGAAATATACTTACTTCGTGTGTGAAGAGGATATCTTCAGCTTGATGCTTCTTTTTCTTCAGATTCCCATCTTTAGTCTCCTCTCATCACAAATTCCTTGGAGACCTTCTAGCACCATGCCATCAATGGTATTAACATCACCGAGACTACTTCACAACCTTCCCAATTCATTTTAAGGTACTTTTCACTTCAACATATTGTTGACATGTTAGCGATACTATGTTTTGATCCAAGCACCATGTTATTGAGATCATAATCATAGACAAAATTCGAGACTGTGACGAGTATATTGATATGGAACTACACAGTGATGTCTACGTGTGTTGTGTAGAGAGGCAATGTATTGAGAGCCCAAAATTATCAATGAATACCATAACTAAACTATGGGTGGCATTGTATAGATGGATTGTCTCATCATCGAAACTGCCTTGATGTAATTACTATACTGAGACAGTGATGTAATCATGGATTATGAGAGGTATTCCTTGGATTACTTCTTATATATATATATATATATATATATATAGACCTAAGACTATCTTTAATGGCATGGAGAAAGTTCAGTGATAAAGAAGTGAGGATCACTGATATACTCCATCAAACTGAGCATGAGTTGAGCGCATGACTATAATTACTGAAGTTGATACTCTATCACTGTTGTTGACCTACTTGTTGTATACTTTCTCCTTTAATCCTTTCAACCTTCTTTGATATCCTAGAAGACAGATCCTCAGATGTCTCCTTTGCTGCCCTTCATTTGACTTCAGCACCTTAGCTCTGATACCATGTTGAAGAATCTAGGGAAAATGAAGTTAAAGAGATTCTTCTTGACTTGATAACTATTTGTGAGGCCTTTTTAGTTTTCTTATTAGCACAATATTCTCTTTTGAAACTATTAGAGCGTGTGTTTCTTATTTCATCAAATAGCTATCAAAACCAAAGAGACAAGAACACAAGATGTTGTCATTCTACCAGGGCCAAAACCTCTCCCTCTTATAGAGGAAAACCCGCACATAATTCTTCGTATAGATATTCCAATTGACAAAGACTAAGACCATGACCCTTGAATATCTATGCCACTCCAATACCAAGACACCAATCCTCTTCTTTGTCACTATTGAAATCATCTTCATCACTACTGCTTCACAGAGGTCAGCATTACAGCAGTACCATTGCTACACCTTCATCTCGATGATTATTGCACTTTTACTAAAATCATCACCATGTCAACTATATATTTATATTGGCCTTGTCTTCATCGAGATCATGACAATGTTTACATGATTACTTCGATGAGAGTATAGTTGTTACTTAGAATGTGTGTCGAGACAAAGAAAATTACTGTAGGATCACCGAAGTTCTTATCATATTGGTTATGTCAAGAATGTGACTAAGTCTCCCTTACTGATGTCTTCACCGAGATTGTAACTATATTCTTCTTAAATTGAGATCACAGTTATGCTGAAACTGTGAGAGAGTGTATCCCATGTCATACCCATTCGAAAGTCATGGTATCTTACTCCAACCGAGACACTATAATATTCCTTCATTTGAGATTCTTGTAATATTGAACTTAAACCGAGATAAGGAGAGGTATGTGAGATCTTTGAGACTGTGATTACCTACTGTAATCACCACCGAATCTTCAGATACATCCGCAATGTTCTCTACCTATAATGTGGCTTCTTTCAATGCCTATATATAGTATTTAGGTTCCATAAATAATCCAACATGACCACTGAACCTGTGTGTTATATTTTATGAGCTGACTTGACATTATTTTAATTCGATTTCCAAACAGACGTGACATAGAGGATGGTGCTTGTCATTTGGAGGGCTGATAGACACTAGGTTGACCCGTTTTCATTACATAGATGCTCAGGTAGATCTCTTCAATATAATCTTGACTCTTTGACTTTCCTAGACCTATGGAATGAGCAAGAAACTCATTCATATTAATTATAAAAATAATAAGGCGTTTTCTTGACAAGTACAAAGATTAAATTCACATTGACAATTACCGAACCTAGTTACCCTTTTCTTAAACAACCTAACCCCTAACACCTCAATTAATTAACTATTTAGGCACATTTGATGTTAAATCCAACGTTAAAAATGGATCTAACCAAGGCGCTAATTTAAGCCTAAGTTTTGGCACTATTTCTTGGCGTTATTTCTAGTTCTATTTGTGGCACTATTTCCGACACTATTAGTGCCTAAATATTTTTTTCAGTGCAAAAAACACCCAAAATAGTGCCATCCCAATAAATAATGTTGAAATTTTCAAAAAATTGGAGAAAAATACACTAAAATAGTCCTTGGAAGGAAAAAAGGGAGCTAATGAAAGGGATTTGTTGTAGTGGCAGTGGATGTGTATCAGCTTCCTTTAGTTCAAACTCAGACCATAAAGGATTCTCATATTTTGTACTCGACTTAGTTGGAGAGTAAAAAATAATATCCTTGGTATTGTTACCATCATATATGGTCATACACCTAGATCTACATCTAATAAATGCATATGTCAGTGGCCATCCATGGAATTCCTAATATCAAAGGATGTCCACCTAGGCATGTCTTAGGTTACAACGCTTCAAAATTTATTGGATACTGCAAAGGATCTACTAAAGTATTAAAATCCTCTAATATTCCTTCAAGTTGAATCTTGAATCTATATACCAATTCTAAAACGGTGGGATTTGGTCTTAAGTTGTAAGCCCAAGTAGTTGTTGAGTATGGAGAATGATTGTTTAGAGGTCTTCATTTTAGTTGGATGTATACCCCAGGAAGTTTGTACATCCCTCCACGCGCGGGGGGGTGCGGGGGGGGGGACTTGTCCCCCCTGCGGGAGTCCGGGAGGGGCGATCCGCCCTGGCTGGGGAGTCTATGGGCCAGCGGTCTCCCGATGGGGGCTCGAGGGCAGCGCCCCCGAAACTAAAAACAAATGTAAAATTGCCTTGTAAAAGTATAGTAATTTCTAATCAATCTGGGTCGTTCATTAGGCGGATGATCTGACAGTAGAACTTATGTTTATTTTAAGGTTTTTTGCCCTAGAAGGCAATCCCTCTCTTTGTATGAGGGCATTGTATTTGAGGCTATGAAATAGATGTGTATTCACTGAGCAAGAAGTAGAGAGGTGAGACTGTGAGAGAAAATAGAGGATATTACAGTGGATCTACGTAGGTTGTGTCTCTTCATTTTGTTGGATAATAGAAAGGAAGGACTGACTGTTCAGGGTGGACGTAGCCCAAACTAGGTGAACCATGTATATCTATGTCTCTCTTGTTTTATGTGTTTTTTGTTTTTATATTTCTGCAATATTTTATGTGTTCCATTGCTCCGTAATATATAATTTTCTAACAGTAGTTCAACAGTTTCCCTTGTTATTATTGTTAATTGTTGCTTCTAAATCAATTAGGGTATTTGGAAGAGTTGTTCCTCCAATATGTACAATTTTTGTTGGGTTCTTATGATATTCATATTTAATAGGTGTATTATCCCCTAACGTTAGCTCTCATAATTTTCCAATTACATGTACAGTATGTGGATCCTGAGGTTTCCTATCTAGATTTTTGACACATAATTCTCTAATTGTTTTAGCATAAATTGGAACATCTCAAATCACTTGAAATAAGGGAATCTGGAGATGCAAGTTTCTAAACTCCTTTAAGATATCATATTCAGATTGAGGAGTAATTTTGACTTCCATTAATCTTTAGAGATATGGGGGATGTAAAGAAGTCTCATTACTAGTAGTTGTTCCATGTCTCCCAACTGGGGTAACCTTAGTTGTTATAATGACATCATAGGTATCACTGGATGTCATAGCAGTATTAATAGTAGAACTAGTTGTTTTAGCCTCATGAGTATTGTCAACTATTCTAGCGTTAGTAGTAACATTGGTTGTTACAACTTATTATTTTTCTAAAGATCCTTGAGTTAGGTTTTCTTCTCCTAATGGATTTTCTTCCTCATTTTCTCTAATGACAGGAGAAGTAATGCGGGTTACTATCCTTCCTTATTGTAACGGTATTTCATTGAATTACATAGGTGTATTACAATAGGTAGGGATAATTCATGTTTCAACTTGTTGCAATTCCTTATTATTGAGATTAGGGTTAGGTTGTACAAGTAGATAGGGGCATATTGTAGGACCACTCATAAACACATTGGAGGGAAGTTGTAAATTTTTTTGTTGCATTCGAACCTAGATAACATTTGGTTAGGGAGAACAATCCCTTACCATGGGTAAGGCCATGAGTGAGAAGGCCTCAAGGCCAAGACATAGGGTATTGGACCAAATTTTAATTTGGCAACTTAGTGACAAATTCCAACCATGGGATGAGATTCCTCTTTTCAAGAGGACCAATTTTTACTATTGAAACGCTCAATTTGGACAAGGGAAATTGAATTTTTGAATTAAAGCCCACATGTGCAAAAACAGTTATGTTGGCCCAAAAGAGAAATTCGACACCCATGGATGACTATAAATACAAGTCAAGTGACCCTTATTTAGAGATCATCATGAAGAATTCTTCTATTCTCTTCTTTCATTTTCGCTAGCACGGTGTTTTGGAGAATTTGGTATCTATGGATAAATACTAATTCCCTAGATAAGTAGCCATATCTAGAACAACAGTTTAAATCATTTTAGTCTTTCCCTATAAGCAATAGATAAGATGAGAAGATGAGAAGACCTACTTGTAGTTCCACTTTCCTCTCGTCTCCTTTGTATCGATCTTGTCTCTCCTTTCCATACTTAATACGCTTGAGAAGTACCTATAAACACAACAGAAAACAAAGAATCGATCAAAGCAAAAGATCTATTTAATATAAGTGAATGGAATCAGATACATTTCACACATATAAGCATTATAAACAATACAAACATATGGAAGAAAGGTTCAAACACTTTATTCAATAGAAGAAGGAATTACAACCATTTATGTCTAATTCAAAGTCATTCCTCCAGCTTGGATCCCACCCACATCACATCAAAAGCATGAAAAACTTGTAGCATTACAATACTTGCTTCAAAGCGAAATCTCATAGCAACATTATCTCCTTACAATTCAACATAATCTAGCCCCAAGTCATTTAGATGAGTGGTCAATTTATAGGGAGATCAAGGAGGTTTTGTCATAAATGGTGGCATTGAATGGCCTTCCATACTTAGAATTAGTGCCATGGAGGAGGGGATGAGAGGATAAGATGCACCTTAACTCATTCCTCATCCATTTTCAAGCTCATAGGAGTTGATAAGTGAGGGAACCTTCTAGATGACTCTAGAATATAAGAATATTCCCCAAACCCTATGTGAATTTTGCTCAATCTTGCCTAGCACAGGTGAAAGGAAGCCTAAGTGCTCTGTAGAGCACCTTGGCATGGACCTAACTGCTCTGCAGCACACCCTTACATGGGCCTACCTGTGTTGGTCGCTCTAGAGGCTATTTTTGGATGTCTTCAAGTCATGAAACTATCTAGGGAGGAGGCATTCAAAGGGGTGACTTGTTTAGGGAATGTAGCAACTGAAATTAGGGTTTGATGAGCCCTCCTAGATATAGATATCCTATCTGTTCTGCAATTGAAATATCTAAACCCATTTATTAAATCTGATTTGATTAGATTCATAAAATATCGTCATTCTGAATATATAGATGAGAAAGAACCATTGTAATTGCCAGAAGTAAATAAGCCGACTAAAGGCACCAAAATAGAGGTGAGGTTAGGGAGTAGGTTAGGATGTGGATAAGAAAATGTCGATTTTGTGCGCAAAAGCGTCTGTCCTTGTTCTAGTCTTCGCTTGTGTTATTACAAATGTATGTTATGTGTTTCGACATGTGAGTAGAAGCGTTGTGCATTCGCTTTCCACTTAATTCAACAAAGCGGCAAGGCTTGAAGAGCCATAGCTAGCCGAGGCTACACTAATCTAGATTATGGGATTGATGTGCCCAAATGGATCTATAACAGTTTCCCCCTAAAGCATGGAGTCGGAAAAATGCCATTGTCGAATGAAATGCTTTATGATGTGATGAAGAGGTATCGAAGTGGAAGGTGACCTGCATCAATTACAATACATATATCATGCCTTTTTTATTTTTTACATGAATCACTGAGGGAAGGCATACCCATGCTCAGCTTATAAACTTTCATTACATGTACATAAAAAGTCGTCTACAGATATAGACCCATGATTAGAATGACCATCAATGTAAAGCCATTGTACATATGATTTAGTACTCATGAAATCGTTGCCCAGATGGATGAAACTAGATCCATGGTCTTCTATCTCATTCAATCGTTCACTCAAGTATGAGTCTAACCATGTGAATATGTGATCTGAAGTTGAACATGGATAGACACCATCTAATTATTAGTTGATGATGTAAGTTGTTAACAGATACGAGAGAAATCACCGATAATGATAATGATCGTCAAGATACGGTAGTACATTCTACACAGTGTGATTGGATTATTTGATGTTGAACATCATACAAAACCTTTCGGTCGATGGCCATTGATGTCAACCTATCGCCGAAAGCGAGAAACCTGCCATTGATGTATGCAAGCCTCAAGGTACTGGAAGAGTGTTTCTAAGTCAACTTCTTGGATAATGAGCTGATGTTGACAAGAAGCGACTCATCGCAGGAGGGCCTTGATGTATCGTACATCAATGACATCAAATGAGTGTAGTGATTTTAGAGATGGAATTTCACTGACGACACAAGTTTCAGGAATGGCGATCATGAAGATGAAGGTTTATGGTATTTCAAAGGATGAATTTTGACTGAATGACTTCTCTTAAACATGTCGGCAACACTGAAATGAATTGGTGACATTGACCCAAAACAAAGTGATGGATGGTATGATAGAATAATGATGTGATAACCATCAAGCTAATAACCCAACCCAAATAGTTACGGTGATGGAGTGAAAGTGTCATGTTCAAGAGGGACCTACTACCATGAAGTAGTTTTCCCCTTGTTCTCATTTTCCCCAGTCATTGCTAACCAATACCTCTTTATTTTTATCAAGATTGAGGAGGATAACATATGATTATTGTATAAATCCACCCATCGGGTGAATCCATCTTTATTTGATATTTTAATGAGTCTAGTGAAGGTGAAAATCGATCTTGTCTAGATGGACAAGTTTGTCACTATTTGATGTTTTAACAAGTTTAACGACAAAGATAATTTGGTCCTTTTCATGTTTAGAGAGTTTGAAAAGGGACAAAAAGAAAACTCCACAAGTTATTTTTCATAAATTAATCTCTCAAGCCCGAAAAAGCGTAAAATAATACAAGAGAGATGTCGTTTCCAATCCGTTAACGAGCTGGAAAGGACAAGCGCTTAACAATCTTTTCATATTTAGAGAGTCTAAAAAGAGCTTAAAGAGGACTCCACTTTGAGGAATGAGTGGTATCTGGGATAGCAACTAGTTCCGGTGATGTTGGAACTTCTCAAAACATGTTGATTTATGTGAAGAGGCTGGCTAATAAGACCACTCATTGCGACTATTCCTCAAAAAGGGTAAAACAACAAAGTGAAATTGTATGATTGGCCAACATGTTTAAGATGGTGGCGATCGGATGAAAACAAATAAGTCTCATCTGACGGAAAAGGATGATAGAATGGAAATCACAAGGGTTAAAATGGAGATGGGTTCATTTTTACACAAGCTTGAACCATAGGGAACTATGCTTGGATTTAGTTTCATGTTTACACAAGCTTGAAATGACAAACTATGCTTGCATTCAGTTTCATTTTTACAAAAGCTTGGAATGAAAAACTATGCTTGGATTCAGTTTCATTTTTACACAAGCTTAAATTGAAGAACTATGCTTGAATTCAGTTTCATTTTTAAACAAGCTTGAAACAAAGAAATATGCTTGAGATTGGTTTACATGCCCCCAGCATGATGAAAGGGAGAGTCTCCTATAACCAGATGGAAGTCGTTGCAGTGAAGTAGGATGGTTATCCAACACCCTTTTGGCTTCATCCAGACAGGGACAAAGGTGAATGGGGTGATTCCCTTCACATAACCTACAGGGAAACTTAACTTTACCACTAGGTGCATGCCCCAAAAGCTTCATTACATTCACTTAAGTAAACTACTTATGGCTATCAGGTGGATGGAATGAAGGTTCTTTTATGAGATCAAGTGAATGACTCAATTGGGATTTTACGAGATCTAGTCAAAGACTCGAATTGGAACTTTTCTCCATGGGTCCTTGTTTCATTTTTTAACGAGCTTGACACAAGACAAGGAACTCTACTCGTATTCTTTGTTTCATTTTCTAACGAGCTTTACACAAGACAAGGAACTATCCTCACGGGAGCTATTCCATTTTTTAATGAGGTTGACACAGTAAAATAACTATCCTCATATTCCTTGTTTCATTTTTTAACGAGGTTGACACAAGACCAGGAACTATCCTCATATCCTTGGTTTCATTTTTTAACGAGGTTGACACAAGACAACAAACTATCCTCATACTTCTTGTTTCATTTTTTAACGAGGTTGACACAAGACAGGGAACTGTCCTCATATCCTTGGTTTCATTTTTTAATGAGGTTGACACAAAAGAAGGAACTATCCTCATGGGCCTGTTTCATTTTTTCATGAGGTTGACATAGTAAAAGAACTATCCTTAGATTCCTTTTTCACGACCCATAAGAGGTCATGACTTTCAAGAGGTTCTCATCATATGGGAGAACAATCCTCTAGAAGGGATCTGTAGCAAGGAATCCATTAGAGAGATCTAGTTCCAATGCCCCCAATACATAATGTACAACATCACGGAATTGATCATCCATTGATGTAGGCATGGAACGGCTTGCGACATAATTAAGCTATGGCAGGGAAGATACCATTGGTACAAAAGGGCCATTTAGGGAATATGGTTGACTGGAAGCCATATTTGGACTGGGAAATGAAAGCTGGTCAACGGTGACAATTCTACCTTCATGCGGGAAACAAATCACTCGAAAGGGTGTTGAAACAATAGCTCCCATGTCATAAACATAGTCACACCCAAGAAGTAAATTGTAATCTAAAGGGCCTGGGACTACCATCACATTCAGATAAAAGAATTTTCCTCCCAAAGTAATAGGCAACTGAGGAAGGATCCCTAATGGTTGACTAGTTCCCCTGTTAAAAGCCAACATATTTTGGGTAACAGGCACAAGCAGGGGCGAACCGAGTGCTTGCCAAGTAGTGGAGGAAAAGGATACTCACATATGCAAGTTCATCTATAATAGTGCCAAATACAATCATATTACAAACTTTTAATATGATCTAGAAAGGCACATAAGAAGGAAGATGACATCCTACCAGTCAATTCCAATCAAAGGAAGTGACCAAACTACTTGGAGGGGGTACCATAGAAATAGGAGTATTATCCCCTTATGTTATGAGGACAGGAGGATTTTCCTCCTGTCTTGATGGAACATGAGGACTTCCCCCAAGCTCATTTGAGTCTAAAGAAACGAAAAGAACCGAAGTGGTATCATATTCACTCTCTTCGAGAAAGGTACGATTAACTGAAGGTGAAATCGGGTCAACTGTTACCTCGACCTGTTGATTTGGGTCGGGTATAGACTCATAGGATTCACTTTCAAAAACAGTGGGTTTGAACGACGGTTGATTTGAGTCTGTCAATTCATCAACTAATGAAGGATTAAGAGAGAGTCTCCTGTAACCAGTTGGAAGTCGTTGTCGTGAAGCAGGACAATTATCCAAAACTTTTTTGGCTTCATCCAGATAGGGAAAAAGGTGAATGGGGTGATTTCCTTCACATAACCTATAGGGAAACTTGATTTTTCCCTTCTTTACATGAACTTTACTACCACTAGTTGATGGTGTGTCACCAACATGATCTCTAGAAGTTGATGAAACAGTATGATGTGAATGGGAAGACCATTCTTCTAAGATCTGAGGAATATCAAGACAATTTCGAAGAAGATGGCCTCCCGCACAAAGTTTGCATGGATATCGAACTTTTTGAGGCTTGATGGATGGTTTCTCATTAGATGTTGCATTCAAAGCAATGGTTTCTTGGTTTCCCCTCTGTTGAATTTGCTTCTTCTTCTTCTTCTTCCCTTTCTTCTTCTTCTTAGCCACTTGGTTACTAGTACCAATACTTTCACCAGGTGAACAGGAAGAAGGGGAGGAAGAAAAAATCGAGGAAGAAGGAAAATGGTCAACTTTAGGATCAACTAGAGCTTGATTTTGTCCAGTTGGAGGACTACTTGATTGCGGAGAAATCATGACATTTTGAATGAAGGAGGTTGAACACAACCATACTAGCAAGCCAATGGTAAGTCCCAGTAGGGATAATGTAGCCATATAAGGAGCACCAATACTTCTGAAAGGAGGAAAAGGACTAGGATTCCCATCAAAAGGAATTCCTTGACTGGAGGACTCTGGATTTGTCACCATATGTTTCAACCTAAAATCAACTAAGGAGTGACCATGGAGGATGTTATCCATGGTCAATTAATTTTATTTTAATCAAAGTAACATAACAAAACAAAAGAGGGATACTCTAGGAAGAAGTTTACCAAGCAACTATGAACTGCAGAATACCTCTTGGAAAATCAAGAAGTACGGGCAGGCAATCTCCCCGAATGTTGTGTTTGGTGTATCATAGTGTACAAGGTGGCCGACTTAGTTACCTAAGGATGAATAGAAACCTAGTCTTTTCCTCCCATATATACCTAAAAGTACATGGAGGCCCAATCCGTATAAACACTGTCTAATGCAAAACCACACTGTGAGAGCATTCCCATATACTTTACGTACTGTAACACCGCCATATATACCCGAAAGTACATGGACGAGCTATGATATACTCATGTACGTGGAATGATTTATCACACTCGAGATGTATTGCAGACAAGTTAGTGACAACTGCATTGTTTTACGACGTTGGAAGTCGTCTCTAGCCTAGAATCTCTAAATGTTTTTCCTTAGGTGACAATGCTCCATTAGGTAAATTCAGATAAATTTTAAGCTGAACTTCTTTAGAATCTACCTTTCAAGGTTCACCGCATGATGTATGTTTGCAATTCCTAAAATGCAACTAATATGATAAGCATTATTTTCATTCAATTGAACAATGAAAATCCTAGCTACTTAGGGATAGAGCAATCAGATTTCTTTTGATCAAAGAGCAAAGAGCACAATCTAATGCAATTTCCCTACACTATTCCTATGAGCACATACAAACTTTTTCAATGCAACATGCATGTATTCTTTTTTATTTCCTTAATGTTAATATGAACAAAGGGAAATATGCACATACAATCAATCAATCTTTCATAAGAACGAAGACTTTTACGACAGTTATGTTTCTAAGGAAAAGAAGACTTTACGACACTTTCTTTCAAACGAAGATTAATCAACTATATTATAACTTTTACTATAGACTGATAATGAAAAATAAAACATTAACGAAACATTAATCAATAAAATCAAAGTAGGGCTAGACAAGGAGATAGAAACTTGTTCTCTATGACATAACATTCATTGATCAATCAACAAACAAACAAACAGAGAAAATTGGCAAAAACAATTTCCAAAGGTGGGAAACTGATCCTAGGAGGATCAGCGCAACCCTGAATGGGAGATGGTGCACTTCAAAGCATTGTCCCTAAGCCAGTGGTGCTCTGCAGCACATTGTGTCCCTTACAAGCCCGCGCTAGTGATATTTAGCCATTTCAAGAGGTAATTTGACATAGTCTTGACCAAATTTTCAATGCAAAAGAGCTGAATTACAATCTATGAACACAAGTAAGGTCTGCAAGGATGTCCTAGGAAGTGGATAAGCTACTAGGAAAGAGGATATTCCCTAGTGGAGTCACCTATTTGTTGTGGAGAATTTGGTATCTACGAATAAATACTAACTCCCTAGATAAGTAGCCATATCTAGAACAACAGCTTAAAGTATTTTAATATTTCCCTATAAGCAATAGATAAGATGAGAAGATAAGAATACCTACTTGTAGTTCCGATTTCCTCTCATCTACTTTGTATCAATCCTGTTGCTCCTTCCCGTACATAATACACTTGAGAAGTACCTATAAACACAACAAGAAACAAAGAATCAATCAAAGCAAAAGATCTATTGAATATAAGTGAATGGAATCAGATACATTTCACACATATAAGCATTATAAACAATACAAACATATGGGAGAAAGGTTGAAACATTTTATTGAATAGAAGAAGGAAATACAACCATTTGTGTCTGATTCAAAGTCATTCCTCCAACTTGGATCCCATCCACATCACATAAAAGCATGATAAACTTGTAGCATTACAATACTTGCTTCAAAGCCAAATCTCATAGCAACATTATCTCCTTACAATTCAACATAATCCAGCCCCTAATCACTTAGATATGTGGTCAATTTATAAGGAGATGAAGGAGGTTTTGTCATAAATGGTAGCATTGAATGGCCTTCCATACTTAGAATTAGTTCCATGGAGGAAGGGATGAGAGGATAGGATGCACCTTAACTCATTCCTCATCCATTTTCGAGCTCATAGGAGTTGAGTGAGGGAACCTTCTAGATGAATCCAAAAGATAAGAATATTCCCCAAACCCTATGTGAATTTCGCTCAATCTCGCCCAACACAAGTGAAAGGAAGCCTAAGTGCTCTATAGAGCACCCTAGCATGGACTTAATTGCTCTCAACGCAACCTTACATGGACCTACCTATGTTGGTCCCTTTAGAGGCTATTTCTTGATGTCTTCAAGTCAAGAAACTGTCTAGGAAGGAGACATTCAAAGGGGTGACTTGTTTAGGGCATGTAGAAACTGAAATTAGGGTTTAATGAGCCCTTAAACACTGATTTGGATGATGGGATTGATGTGCCCAAATGGATCTGTAACACACAGGTCTGAGGAAGTTCATGGAGATTGGCTCACACAGGTCCAAAATTGCAGGGTCTGAAGCTTGCATAGGTGATATATGGTTTTTAGTTCCCAGTCACAGGCATGCTACAGGGAAATTTTGGTTATAGCCATAAGCATGCAGACCTATGTGTGTGCTTGAAGGGTTTCAACTTCACGCTCAATACTCTCTCCATGTGGTTGATACCTAAAGTTTGAATTTTACAGTTGATAGTAGATTTTTCAATTAACCACAAAGTTCGGTAGTTGAATGTAGATAGTGGCAGTTTATTGTAGGCTTCTTAATCAAGGCTTTGATTATTAACATCGTTGGGTTCATCTCATGGATTTTGTTTAGTTGTTTTTGTTGGATTGGATTATTTTTAAATATATGGATCATTGTACTCTCTTTTGTTGAATCATTTAATGCCAATCTATAAGAGGAATAATTTGAAAGGGTTTTCCCTGTACTGGGTTTTTCCCTAGTCTGACCAATCCTAGTGTCTATATGTGTGAATCATTTTCTTCTATTGTTCATTTATGTTCCATTACATTTATGATGATATTTTTATTTCTATATAATTGCATATGTTGCCGAATAATGTTGCAAATCTGAATATGGTTTTGATGTTCTGGGGTGAATTCTATATGTGAATGATGAAATGCAATTATCTAAAGCAAAAAACAATCATCCCTAATAAAAAATAACATGGAATTAGAGTTGGGATGAATAAAATTCATTGAAGATCATCCCTATGAAGACACCATTGATGGAGGCAAGAAAATATGGAGTAGACCTAAAAGAAGGCTAGGGTTGAAGGAAGCCCTATGTGATTTAGATATTAGGGTTTTATGGATATTATGAGGTTGTGGTTTGGAAGAAACCATGGATTATGACCAAAGGTTTGAGATATGAAATATAGAAACCATAACATAATCAAATTAAATATGTTCGAGCTCTTGTGACAAGATCGATATAGCATAAGATGGGATAATCTCAATTAGGCTGGGTTGTTGATAAATTAGGTTGAAATATAATGATGGAAACATTGTTATATGGATGATGGATATTCATGACTCTTAAAGGCTGGTTCAAGAGGGACATGATCACCTCTCATTAAATATAAGTTCTTTTTCAATTTATGTTACTCCTTTATTTCTTTACTCTCTTTTAGATTTATTGACTTGATCATTCATTATACTTCCAACATATATATTTCAGTATTTGAATTCTTCTAACCTCCTGATGACATGTGGTAAGTGTATCCTTCTTGAGGATCACCTGAGGTACAAAACAAATATAGTTATCTTAAGAGCTAGTGATGGAAATGGAAAGAGGAACTTGATGAAAAATTATCAAAGTGCACCAACTACCATTGTCAAGGTGCATAGGTATTTGAATAGTACAAGGTGTGTATGGTGTATTGCTTCAATGTTATGGTTTAGTTGCAATGTTAGATGGAAAGGAAATCCCCAAGGTATGATGTGAATATAACATTCACAAATGTCTCATTCATGCTTATGAAAGTAAGTTTGATTTATCATACATATGATATATTGGTGTGCTTGATGTTTGGAAAATAGTTTACATTTTAGATATGATGGATTTCTTGATTTTATGAAGCAAGCTAGAGACATATTTTTTTATATATGGTGTCTTGATACATTGATAATTCTTGTGATAAGCATGGTAACCCTAATGACAAAAGTATGAAAATAACATTGATGTTAAGTATCCTCTTCTTGACATTCATTAGGTTTTGATAAGACTAGTAATTTTTGACAATAAGGTAAAATTGAATGCCCTAACTTGATGTCTAATATGATAAAGAAGTGATGCAGTGATAATAAGTTTGAAGTATTATGATACATTTGTCAGCTTCCCTAATCATATGACTAATCCTTGATGAAAGTTTCATGTCATGTTCATATGAGATGATAAATTATTTGATGTTATCATGTTATGACCATGATGAATATATGTTTTACAACCTGATATAGTTTGATTTCATGATCTAAAAATTCTCCTAATGCATGGAAGTATTATGATATACAAGTTTATGAATTGAATGATGATGAATGAAGTGGCTTCTATTCAGAAGGAGAAACTTTCCATAAGAACCATACACCTGTTATCATTTTCATTAAATGTATAGAAGATTATTTATTGTTGAAGTAATATTTTTGGACATAAATAGTCAAATATATGATGTTCTTAGTCTGCAACAAGTTCTGGTCTGGGAAGAGAATGTTTCTCCTAGTCTAAGCCCCAACCACTAGTAGAAATGCTTAAGAGTACGATTATAAGCCTCCCAACCACATGGAAGAAGTCATATGGGTGTGGTTGTGCCTGTAGGACACAAAAACTAAATTCATATGCATAAAATCAGGAGCACACCTAGAGTATGACATTCCTATAGATATGGAGAAGAAATTGGAAATTCCTATGAGTAGGGAAGTTTGAATGTTTGATTAGAGAATGTGAATGTGTTTACTAATTATAGGGGACCGAAACATGCATATTAGTATCTCATTTTGATGTGATCATTGAAGCTAGTATATTGATAACAATTGTAAGGGTTTGATAAGGTTTGGCTTATTTAATATAAATGAAAAGTATTGGAATTTTGACATGATGCTTGAAAATTCATAGATATATGAATTGATTGAATTCAGTGATAAAAAATTAGGGTTTTGATTTGATAGCTGATTATTTTCCTTGATCACAATGTTATGTGGGCATAGTAAATTTCAGTGACCAATTGGTATTCAATAATGATTATGTATTGGAATCATTGGTTTTGGCACATTGGTGGAAGCATAAACATTTTTGTTTCAATATGCAGTGATATCACAATGAATGTATGGAACTTATACGACTTATTCATGGGTGTATGCATTTGCATCTACTGAAAAGAATAATTCATATTATGATTATATGGATGTCTTGATGAAGTTTGATATTTCTCAATAACAATTTGTTGATATAACAATAGATGAATTCATAACTTGGTATTTGGATGTGAGCTCTACTTGACTCCTGGTCCAAAGAATATATTATAGTGATACTGGTAGAAACTTTTATGGCTTTGATATTAGTTTTGATCTGGCATCTAAGGCTTATTAAGCTAACTTAATTGATTTGATTGCACAATGTTGATTTCTATGAGGCCGAGTATATTGGTTTGATTAGTATAATTTTTTCATATAGAATTGTATGGTTTGAAGCATGCTTCCTAAGCCTGGAATGTTTGCATTGATAGTTACTAGGTGATTCTAGGAAGATGTGTCAATCCAAACTTATACTTCAAAAGTGGTCCAAGGTGTGACTTTGATTTTGGTTTTATATGTTGATGGTCTATTCTTAACAGTTAATGAGACTATAATGATCAAAGTAAGAGGGAGTTGGCCCCTAAAGTTTTAAATAAAGAATCATGGAATGATTAATTACTTTCTAAAGTTTTAAAAATAAAAACTATATTGTGAATCTATTGAAGAGTTTTTGGAAAGTGGAAATGCAAATACTTGGACACTCCGATAGAATTTCAAAAAAATTATGAAGAGATATTGTTGAAATTGACTTGGAAACTGGTAGTTGATTGAAGCATTGATGTTTCATGTGAGAATACATCCATATATTCATATGTTTTTCATAGAATTTGAGTAAATTCATTATTGAGCCTCTTCATACATAGTGGGTTTTCCACAATCTCACTTCGAGATATTTACATGGGATGATCAATTTTTGGTATGAGATATTTTTCCTATGCTATATGAATGCATGAATGTACTGATGTTGTTTGGGATTATTATTGATGAGATGAGAACATATGGGTGTTTTTTTAACATGATATCTTCCATGATATTTTAGGATGAGAATTCTGTAGCTATAAACTTGGTCAAGGTTAAGTATGATGTTGCTAGCATGGCTAGCTATGAGGCATGTTGAAGAAACTCCTTGGAAATCTATTTTGAATAGGTTCTAGATGTGATAGTGATACATTATGATAATAATTAGTGAGATATTATTGGAAAATAATCCCATATACAACTCTGACTAAGATATCTGCATATATTGAGACATTGCTACTATATGAAGCAAGCTTAGGCTTGTGATTTCTGCCTCTATGAGAGGGAGGATGAATAAGGTATCCTTTTTGAGATATATATTTGTTCTAAAATAATGTTTGATTCGATGTTCTATATGAACAACAGTTTGTTGCTATTGAGACAATATGATTGAAATATTAAGTGAGTTGGTTAAGTTGATACCAGATATGAGCACGATGATATACAAAGAGTGAGACTAATTAAGGAAACTGAGCTAGCTCTTACCCCTATCTAAATTCCCAAGGCGAGGAATTGAGATGGATGGCTCCTAGGGTTGAGGGATCTCTGGAAAATAGGGTATCACCCATATATATTACCCATAAGGTTGGAGATGTTGATCCCCTATCTTGTTCTATGCAACATATACCCTAGTTGGCATCATACCCATGAGTTGGGCATGCTAGGATACTGCTACTCATCTAGCCAATGTGTTGAGAGAGTGCTTGGAGGTGTGTCAACCAAGCTCATTATGATGCAAGTGTTCTACCACATGAATTTTGAGGGTCATTGTTAGGAATACCAGTGGGTAATAGGATGGATGAGACATTACATTAACACAGGGTGGAAGATGGTTGCTCCTTTATGAAATGACTCCTATTGCTCGATATGGATGGAAAATGTTTGCTCCCCCATAAGATGAATTGGGTTGAGAATGTCCAATAGGACCTTCCTCATTGTCATTGGATTCTTGGTTGAGATGTGCTCCCTGATGTGGTTCCAGGTTGATTATATCTCCCTATTGATAATCTCTCTTATGTTTCTCAGGCAGTATCATTGCACTCCCCGCTGGTAGATGATTTCAGGTGGTAGCAGTGACTCCCCAATGAATAGAGAGTGATAGCTTGGACTCCCCTCCAATGTCATATTATTCTTCTTTTAGATTCAAGAATGTTCAACATATGAGAAGAGATAATCAAGGGATAAACATAGGAGCCAGGATGCATAATGATGATATTTGATATCGAGATACTTGAGATTGGATATGATTTCATGACAGGTTACTTGTGATGATTACATGATGTATTTGTAATTTCTCCCTAGCTGAGAGGGAGTATTAATTTGGCATCTCAATGATAAATTCCAACCATGGGATGAGATTCCTCTTTTCAAGAGGATCAGTTTTGACTATTAAAGCACTCAATTTGGACAAGGGAAACTATATTTTTGAATTAAAGCCCACATGTGCACAAAAGGTAAAGTTGCCAAAAATAGAAATTGGACACCCATGGATGAATATAAATACAATTCGAGTGACCCGTAATTGGAGATCATCATGAAGTATTATTTTATTCTCCTTTGGTTACAAGTCTGAGACAGTTCATGGAGATTGGCTCACATAGGTCTGAAATTGCAGGGTTCGAAGCTCACACATGTGATATAGGGTTTTTGTTCCCAACCGCAAGCATGCTACAAGGAAATGTCGGTTGTAGCTATAGGCATGCAATTCTATGCACGCGGTTATAGGGTTTCAACCACACACTCGACACTATCTCTCTGTGGTCGACACTTAAAGTTTGAATTTTACAGTTGACCATAGATTTCATCGGTTGACCATAGAGTTTAACAGTTGATTGCAAATAATGGCAATTGATTGTAGGCTTTTGAATTAGGGTTTTGAATATTAGCACTATTGGGTTCATCTCATGTATTTTGTTTAATTTTTTTTTCTAGATAGGATTATTGTTAAAGACATGGATCATTGTACTCTCTTTTTTTGAATCATTCAATGACAATCTATAAGAAGAAGAATTTGAGAGGGTTTTCCCATAGTGGATTTTTCCCTAGTGTCCAACCAATCTTGGTGTCTCTATATGTGAATGCTTTTCTTCTGTTGTTCCTATATGTTCTACTATATTGATGATGATATTGTTCTTTCTATAAATTACATATGTTGTGGACTAATGTTGCAAATGTAAATATTGTTATAATGTTGTGGGGTGAATTCTATATGTAAATGATGAAATGCAATTATCTATAGCAAAGAACAATCATCCCTAAGAAAAATTAACACCAAAGGGAGATTATCAATATACCATGAAGCTATTTGGTATTGCATTTTCTTGTGAATTTTCTCAAGACTATACGTGCCAAACCAAGAATTAAAAGAAGAAAAGGGTTCTTTTTCCATAGTTGAAGGTCGAGGCTGTCAGGGATTCTTGGTGCCAATAAAATATGATACTTCATTATCCTCCCTTGTCTCATTGTCAATTGCTTTTAATCCAAGTAATGAGGGGCACTATTGTGTGGAATGATCCCACTCACATATATTATAGCTATTAGGTGGAAACTCCCTCAGAGGATGTTTCTTGCTGCACTGAGAGAAGAATATAGCCAAATCTTGTTCTACTTCAATATATTTTTTCTTCTGCTACAACACATCAAGCTGAGAGGAAAATAATCTCATAATATTATTTTTGAAATTCTCTAGCATGTTCCTTATTTCTACTTGTGTTGCCTCACTATGGGCTGATTTTAAGATCTTGGTAGAAGCATCATGTGGCATAGTCTCGTTTCTTGTTGATTGCTTTGATTTTATTTGACAAAGTTGAAATTTTTTGTCATAAGCTCTATTGGATATATCTCCTTTCCCTAAAATATTTAGCATGTTGAGGCAGTCATCCTGCATTCCTCTAATCAAAATTGTTTTAAATATTTCCTCATCTAGATTACTATGCTAAGATCTCTACAGATTATACTGAAGTTGCTCAACATAATCTTCCAAGTTTTCATCCGTTGTCTAATTTATCCTAAATAACTCTTCCCTTTCATCTATGGAATGATTTTAGTCCTGATACTTTTCTATGAAGGTCTTCTTCATCCCATCCTAGGAGGTAATGGATGCTTCACCAAGTCCCATAAACCATCTTAGTACAACTCCTTTTAGTGTAGATGGGAGCAATTTTAATTTATGTTCATCATTGGTGTAATCATAACTCCTGTAGAGGACATTGAATTCAAATAATTGTATCCTGAATAGTAGGAAGTGCAAAAGAAGGGATGTCCTTCATCAGGGTTTGTCCCTAGAGATTTCAAAAAGGGAACTCAAAGGTGGCAATTGAGCTACCTGGAATTTCATTTTGCCTAAAAAAATTATGGCCTTTTAAATTTATCACAGGTGGCTCCCCTAATGAAGGAGATATCTTCCTTCTTTATGGCGAGGGTTGCTTGGGTTGTTCAAGCTATTTAGGTTTCTCAAACTTTTCAGATTGACTAGGTGATCTTAATGATTCCACAACACTCTCTATAACAAAATACTTAGCTAGTTGTTCCACAACACTGCCTAAATTTGGGATATTTTTATCAAGTGTTTGTCCTTATGGACTTTATTCTAAACCACATTCTTCCATGTCCCCTTATCCTTCTATCAAGCCTTGATATCCTTCCTTTTCTTATACAGATGGAGTAGAAACTTTTAGGCTTGTCTCTAAGATCAGAGGTTCATAAAAGTCCACCTCCTTAATATGTGTAGCTAACACATATGACTAGGCAGATGTTGGCCTTTGTAAAGAATTTTTAACTGATCATTTCTTATTTGTTTCTCCTTGAGAAAATGATTCAACTTTAGTATTTTGAAATGATCTCCTATATGTATGTTACTCTTCACAAATATTGATTCTTCATCTTTCTCCCTCGTCCTCTTCTACCTACACGTTTAGTTTCTTTGGTGGCATCATATTTTTATTCTTCATTATTCACACCATGTAATCATATCTTCCTTGAATCCTCACAAGGTCGATCCCACTTCAGTACGTCGAAGCGATGCACACGTTCTTACCTCTCATATTACTATCCAGAAACCCTAGAGCCAGGAACACATCTAACACACTTTCAATCAATGCATGCAAACAATGCTAGTCACACATATGCACCTCTAATATCCTCCATATCAATGGTACCAAAATATTAGGTAGATCAACTGTCTTTTTAATTCAAAAAAGCCAATCTGACTCACACATAAATCGTCAATATGGGTAGGCTTTTTTGTTTCAAGGCTATTATGTAAAATATATGCAAGAACAAATGGAAACTAGAGCTAATAAAAAAAATAAAAAATAAAAATAAAAATAAATTCATTGTAAGTATCACTTTCAACACTCTAACACACTTGCTATTACACTCCAAATCTTGCTCATGCTTTAGAAAGAAGAAACACTCGTTGCAGAATAAGTCACACTCTATCACACAATTACTCTTATTCAAAAGAAACACCACTCCTCAAAACCATTCAACACTTAAGAAATTTTTGTAAGACCCATTCAATAAATTAAAAAAACTAAGGAACTATAACAATAATTAACCATTCATCACATGTAATGCAGGGACCAGTCCAAAAACTACATTGTTACACTATGATCAAGGCAACAATATTGTAACTATTCAATACATGAAAAAGATTTGTAACAGTAATAATAAATCACACATAATTCACAAATGAGAGGAAATAAATGTACTTCTATAATAGCTCTCTAACCAGTGAGCCCTGCTAAGAAGGAGGGCCATTCCTATTTAGAAAGTGCAAGTGAATTACACAACATCCAAGCTAGTCAAGAAAGATATATGGAGCCAAAAATGGTAAACAATTGCATTAATCAAAATTTTAGTACATGATCACAATGATGTTTCTCCTTCCTATGATCTTTATCTATGTATGTATCGCATGTAAGGAGTACATTCCTTTATAATTTCAAAACACATTCCTGTTTTTGTGAAGTAGGATCATCATGAGAATCTCTCAATTCTCATTTGATCCAAATAGAGATTATATAAAAAAATGTTTGGTAACAAATTATCTCAATTGAAACAGAGTTGTAACAAATTTCTTAATTACAATGGTTTGTCCTTTTAAAATACAAACTATTTCAACTAAGTCAATTGCACTATCAATTTGTTTCTATTTCAACTCGTCAAACTCGCTCTCATTATTTGTCTTTCCATATTGGTCGTTGTTGCTAATCGTAGAAGAATAGAGTATCCAAAATAAGTTTAATGTTGCAACAAAAATGTCAACATAGTCTTCATTCTATCTTTATTGAGGAAAAATTGAGGAGATATCATCCTATAACAACCTCTGAGAAATCCATACCACCTGAAACAACCCTTCATCAATTCACTAATAAATTAAGCTAAATAAATTATATTTTTATCAGATATTGATCAAGGACCTTAATGATAGCTCAAATTTCAAATTGTTTGAAAGAGTGTCAAACTTGAGCGACCGAATAGATCTCTTCTTCATGATTCCAACACTGTGAACGGTTCAAAAGGCTGACACCGTATGAAGGAGTTATCGCAATTTGAAAAGTCCAGCAAATTGCAATTTATGGACATTTGACCAAGATTAATTTGGCTTTTGAAAATATTATATATATATATATAACAAGGAATATACCTTAGAATATTCCTCAAAATATTCCATTTTGGGGTAAGCGCTAAACCTTTCCTTAAACATCTTTCTTTAAGTTCTGTATTGAGCACATGGGTAGTATTCAGAAAGTGGGAAACGGTATCTCGCACGAAGAAAAAGTTGTAAATGGTATTCTACGATTTCACATGATTACCTTAGTGGTCGACATGTAGCATAGGAAAACCACTGTTCTAGTGTGCTCTCGACCTGATATCAGTCGTGCAAGAATCTGCGTGAGATTGCGCGACAGTCATTCGATTAGACGGGTCACATCGATAGTGGAGATCATCTAGGTTAGTTGGTGAGCGGACGACGTGATATCCGTTGGATCAAGCAGGATAGATCGATGGTGGAGATTCCACTATTTTAAATGCTTCCGATGCATATGTAACCGCTGGTTGCAAACAGTTGACATGTGGTTGCATGACTACCAGCTCTATGGAGGATTATCCCTAACCACTGGGATTATACCGCCTCATATGCAGACCCAAACAGTTATGTTAATAGCTACCTCTGACAATCCAGCTTAGCAGAGTGGAAAAAATGGTGGATATGTTAAATTTAATCGGAGTTAAGTGCCAATTCACCAAATTTTGTGGCATATCCCTAGGGGATATTGACTAAATGCACTCCAGGAGCAGTTTTCGACCAGAAAGAGTGAAAAAAAGAGGCTAGCTAGGCTAATTGGAGCCTTTTGAAGCCAATGGAATATTCTAGAGAAGCTGAAGAAGTCATCTTCATAGATATTTTCATCCAGGAAGATTTTGGAGCTTAGTGCCACCAGGGGTTAGAGGCAATTGTAGGAGCTACCAATACTCGTTCTCAGCAAACCAATAGTCATTCCTCACTCTAATGAGTCTTACGAATCCATTGTAAGGATTTGCATAAGCATTTGAAGACTTCTAAATGCTGAGATGCTATAACGAAGTTTCAGGCAACCTAGTGCCAACCATGGAGGAAAGCCTAATTTGGGGATGCAGTGCTCATTTTGAGCAAATGATCAGTCTATTACTGGTGTTTGATATGTGCTAGAGATAGTAGAAGATGTTTCAGTGATAGTTAAATAATTCTGAAGGAGTTAGTGCCATCAAGAAGCTTAGGGTAGCTCAGAGCATTGATTGAAGGAATCAAGTCTAAGGGAGCTTAGATCTGTTTGCAGAGTGATGCCAACCATGATAGGGATATAGATGGTATTCTAAGCCCATTGGTTCAGTTCAGTAACCTTTGGAGTTAAGTGTGGAACTTGTAAAAGAAACTTTGCCATAATCCCAAAGAGCCAAGTCAAGATGACAAAAGCTCAAGGAGACATAGCCCACGATATTTGGGTGAACTTATGTATTGATGTTTATTTCCTTCATTATATGGTTTTTATATATGATTAATATCAACAAAAATGAATGGAATTAAAGCACTTAAACAGTGAAAAACAAAATACGTACACCTGTTTCAAGTATTTGATTCCACAAATGTCATATATAAGCTAGATCATTTGTTTGTTAAATTGAGTGGGAGGTTCTTGTAAGCATAACAAGTTATCAAACCCCCATTTCAGATCAGCTGGTATCAGAGCAGGTTTCTTTATTGACATAGCGTGGTTGCTTGATTGACAAAGCAATAGGTTGCTTATTACTTGAAAGGTGTTTAAACGGTACAAAGAATTTGATTGTTTGACTGTTTGTAAACTGACTATTGTTTGAGTTTGTGAAGGTGAAGGGAAAGCTACTAATAGCTAAGTCTAGGGAAGGACAAAAAGGAAAAAGGGCTGAAGGCATTCTCCTTACCCAAAGGACCTCAACGCAAACCTTGAAGCACAAGAGGGTTTGTTTGCAAAAGGTTGCCTGAATAAGAGTTTGACTCTACAACCATTTAGTTCAAAAGTTTTGTCAATAGATTTTGAAAGCTTTGTGAATTTTGTTGAAGTTAGTTTGTTCATTTTGATAATGACAACTTCTACAACTGAGTTTTTAAAATCCTCCTCCTTCACAAGATTCTTTGATGAAGACATGAAGAGATACTTGTTCATCGTGATGGATATGGTGAAACAAATGTATGAAGATGAAAGGAAGAGAATCAAACTTCAAGAGCAGTTGAATTCCATGAAGGAAGAGAAGCAGTTTCTTTTTGACAAGTTGCAGGAAATGGAGAGCCAACTTCATATTGCAAATATGAACCTAGAAAGGATGCATGAGTTGGAGACACAACTTCTTGTTGCCAAAGAAGCCTTAGTCAAGAATCAGTTTGAAGAAGAGGTAAACAATCCTAGTTTGTCTTCAATTTCCTCTAGTAATGTTTATGTTGGTTTTTTTGAAAAACATACAAGATGCTTAGGGTCCAAGTTGATGTCAAAAATGGGCTATGAAGGAAAAGGATTGGGAAAACATGCACAAGGCATTGTTGAGCCAATAATGGTTGAGGAAAGGCCTAAGTATTTGGGTCTTGGCTATTGACAATTTTGTGGAGAAAGTTCCAAGAAACCATGAAGGCAATCGAAACAGTTCCTAGAAGGAGTCTCATTTTAGGTTCTCTACCTCAAGTTGGTAAAGATTGTATTCATGGGGAATGCAATTGTTTGAAACATACTTTGCAAGAAGAAGGTGTTCGTAAGCATGCACCTGAACAAGAGAGTTGTGAAAGCTCTAAAATCGTTGAAGAGATTGATGGTGTTCTTAAGGGAGCCAATTCTTCATTCAATTCACCTTCTCATGGAGGCAACAAAGGTGAAAGAGAAAGGTATAAATCTGGTTTCAATCATATTTCTTTTGATCATGTTAAGCATGGTAAATTTCCACATAAGCATTGGAAAAACATTGCATGTTCCTTTTGTGGTTTGGTTAACCATCGTGTTTCTAGATGTTGGAAGAAAATGGCCACATACAGGAAACTTTTGAAGAAGACGAGGCAAGAAGCCAAAGGTCCATTGGAAAAGGAAAATTATGTTGTAAAGAGGATGAACATGTGTTGCACTTATTTCCATAAGAAAGGACATATTGCTGAAAAGTATTGGACTTTGAACCTAGCAAGGCTTCCATGAAAGTTGAAGAAGGTGGAAAAAGAGAATGGCAAGAATTGAAAGGAAGTTTCCATAATTGATGTGTTTCAGGATGATTCACATGTTGATGTCGATGTGTAGTTAAAAGAAGCACCTTTGAAGTGGATTGGTAAGAAATGCTTAGAGTTCTTATCCAATTAAAGTTGCATGTCTTTTGACTTGATACATTTCTTTCCCAATGGAATGCAAGTTGCAGGGTTTTACCCAAAAGGTGAATGAAAAAATTGAGTATGAGACTCACTTTATTGCAGCAAAATTATGTTCATTTCAGCTTTGTAAGTATGTTTACATATGATTGAGGATCATGTACTTATGATTGTGCTTGAGAGAAAGTTGAAGAATGGAATACATACAGGAGAATGGCATGTATGAACAAAGGAATGTTGATGATTTCATTGTATTTGAATATGTATGTGTAATTGACTTGATGGTCGATTACTTTGTTTACAACATGCATGCAATGTCATGTCGACTTGGAAAAGTTGATTTTGTCTCCAAGATTGAAAAAGGGAGATAATGATGAAGTGTTTTCACAAGAGGTGGAATTCCTTCTACTTTGAAAAGAATCGTCAAGTTCTTTTTGTACATGCTTGACTTGGAGAGTCAGTTGTTTGAAGAAGGCATGTTTTTGTCGGCTTGTGATTTAGTCGATCATTTGTATACAATATGTAAAGACATGATGATGATTCACATGATGTGAATTTATGTCATCAAGTTGTTTTTTTTTCTTTCTTGCATCATGTTGTTTTTGACAAGATGTCAGAAGAAGATTTGCAGCAACAAAAGTCACCATAGAAGTGGCTTGGTAAGAAGTAGTTTGACTTCTTCACCCAGTAAAACATACTTTCATTGGTACATATGAAAATTTCAGTTAAGTATGCATGTGTTTATGATGTAATCTCACGTTTTTTTGAGCCACCTTGTGTTAATGATCAAGGAAGTGATGTTCATCTACCTTCTGTAAACTTCTCAACATAAATTTTGAATGAGTTCAAGGAAGATAGTTCTTAATAGGAGGACAAGCACATCTAGGAAGGGAAGTGTCGACTACCTTCAAGTTTTGGTTCAAAGTCACTAACCATGTAAGGCAAGTGTATGGAAGCTGAAAGAAGAGGGTGTTGTACTCTCATCTATTGTATAGATCAGTATATCAGTATTTTGGGGTCCAAAAGATTCCTAATGGGGAGAAGTCATTAGATATTAATCAAGGACCTTAATGATAGCTCAAATTTCAAAGTGTTCAAAATATTTTCGAACCTAGGTGACCAGATAGATCTCGTCTTCCTAATTTTGGTGTCGTGAACGGTTCGAAAAACTGACACTGTATGAAGGAGTTATCACAATTTGAAAAATCTAGTAAACTACAATCGATGGACGTTTGACCAAGATTAATTTGGTTTTTGAAAATATTAAAAATATATATATTCCAAGAAATATACCTTGGAATACTCCCTATAATATTCCCTTTTGGGGTAAGCGCTAAACCTTTCCTTAAATGTCTTTCTTTAAGTTTCATATTGAGCACGTGGGTAGTATTCGAAAAGTGGGAAACGATATCTCGCATGGACAAAAAGTTGTAAATGGTATTCTACGATTTCACGTGATTAACCTTAGCAGTCGACACGTAGCACGGGAAAACTACTTTTCTTGCACGCTTTCGAACTGATATCGATCGTGCAAGAATCGGCATGAGATTGCATGACAACTATTTGATTGGACGAGTCACATTGATGGTGGAGATCGTTCGGGTTACTTGGCAAGCAGACGACGCGATATCCATTGGATCGAGTGGGATAGATCGACGGTGGAGATTCCGCTATTTGAAATGCTTCTAATGTATACATAACTGTCAGTTGCAAATGGTTGACACACGGTTGCATGACCGCCAGCTCTACAGAGGATTATCCCTAACCGTCGGGATTATACCGCCTCATATGCACACCCAAAAAATTATATTAACGGCTACCTCCAACAGTCCCACTTGGCAAAGTGGACAGAAAGGTAGATATGCTAAATTTGACTGGATTTAAGTGCCAGTTCACCAAATTTGGTGGAGTATCCTTAGGGGATATTGACTAAATGCACTCCAGGAGCAGTTTTCGACCAGAGAGAGTGAAAACAAGAGGCTAGCTAGGCTAAATGGAGCCTTCTGAAGCCAATGGAATAGTCCAGAGAAGTTGAAGAAGTCATCTTCATAGAGATTTTCATTCCAGAAGATTTTGGAGCTTAGGGCCACTAGGGGTTGGAGGCAGTTGTAGGAGATACCTGTACTCATTCTCAACAAACCAATAGTCATTCCTGACTGTAATGAGCATTTTGAATCATTGCATGGATTTGCATAAGCATTTGAATACTTCTAAAGGCCGAGATGCTATAGGGAAGTTTCAGGCATACCGATGCCAACCGTGGAAGAAGGCCTAGTTTGGGGATGCAGTGCTTATTTTGAGCAAATGATCAGTCTATTGTTGGTTTATGATATGTGCTGGAGACAGCAGAAGAGGTTTCAGTGACAGTTAAAGAATTATGAAGGAGTTAGTGACATCAAGAAGCTCAGGGTAGCTCAGAGCACTGATTGAAGGAATCAAGTCTAAGGGAGCTTAAATCTATTTGCAGAGTGACCTCAGCCATGACAGGGATATAGGTGGTATTATAAGCCCATTGATTCAGTTCAGTAACCTTTGTAGTTAAGTGTGGAACTTGTGAAAGAAACTTTGTCATAAGTCAAGATGACAAAAGCTCAAGGAAACGTAGCCCACAATATTTGGGTGAACTCCTAGATTAAATTTGTTGTTATGTGTTTATGTTTATTTGTTGCATTATATGGTTGTTATATGTGATTAATATCAACAGAAACAAATGGACTTAAAGCACTTAAACAGTTAAAGACAAAAGACATACACCTGTTTCAAGTATTTAATTCCGCAAATCTCATATATAAGCTAGATCATTTATTTGTTAAACTAAGTGGGAGGTTCTTTTAAGCATAACAAATTATCAAACCCCCATTTTAGATCAATTTTATATCGAAATACAAGAAAAACTACATAATAACGGTAACATGAAAAAGGGAACATACTTTAGTTATTAATGAATTACAAAGTGACAAGGCATGGATTTTTCAATTCAAAATGATAGGAAAGGATAGGGAAATTATATTCAAAAGGAATGCCAATTCTGCGTCCCAACACAGTTTTAGTCCCAAGAGCTAGATATCATATGAGCATGCCAAAACTAGTAGAAATTAAGTTGCAGCTAAAAGAGATGTTGGATAAGGGGTATATTAGACCTAATGCATCACCTTAAGGATCCCCAACACTATTTGTAAAGAAGCAGGATGGAATGTTATGATTGTGCATTGACTACCAGTAACTGAAGAAAGCTACAGTAAAAACAAGTACCAGCTTACCAAAATTGATAATCTCTTTGATCAAATGATAAGGTTGTGTTCATGGCCAAAAATGACCTCATCAACATGTAAGGGAGACCACATGGTCAGAGCCCCAACTAAGGCCTTATCCATTTGATTTGGTGGTTTTCAAAGGTTCGATTAGGTCCAGTTACCCCCTCTCTCCCTGATGACTTATCATATTTCTATTACTTACCAAACAAGGAGAGAGATATCAGAATTACCCTCTTGATGCTAGCTTGCAAGAAAATATGTCCTTAAGCCGACTTGAGGGCTCAACCAAGCCACACTAAAGTTTTCCCCTACGTAAGAGGACTTCTATAATATAATGTAAAATTTTAAATGTAATTCTACTCTAAGATGCAAGTGGAAAAAATAAATCTATCTCGTTTAGGAAGATGTATATCTAGTCCAAACCAAGAGGAAGTTAATCAAATGATTCACGATTTAACATGTCTCTTTTATGATGAACATATCGCTAATGAAATAGTTCTAATAAATGATATTGATATTGCAAAACATGGAATGTTCAAAGACTATTAATATCGAATGATTAACCATTAACACAAGGAAATAGTTCACTTAATTTTAAAAGTTATTAAAGCATTTTAGATGACAGATTTTTGAGTAAATAATTACTTAGAAATATGATTTAAGAAATTGAACAAATAAGAAAATTGATAACAGATCCATGACACTAATGAATTAGATAACTAATCCAAAAGACACCCACCCATATTAACAATAGTGCACAATATGAATTATTTTACATAAATATGCTATCAAAAAGATGAAATTTGCATTACAAATAATAATATTTAAATACAAATTGATTAAACATGTTCTAGTTTCTCTATTTCCCAATTCAATGTCCAATAATTCTTCCAAAGTTATTAGCTTTGCTAGCAGAAAAAGAATTACAAAAGTGCAAGCCTTGGCTCACTAACAAAACTTAAATTCTGAGATAAAAATCCCCAAATTACTCAGATCTGAATATTCCCCTTCCTATAGCTAAAAACCCTTTACAAGAGTGCTTCATAGCATTCAAAATGTAGAGAAGAGGAATCCCTTCTTCATTCTCATAACTGATATTAATAGTTTACAAAAAATTTCCAAAAAATCAGAGTTGTTGGGAGTGGTACAGATCCATCTAATTTGGATCTGAGATTCTTCTTTTTCTCCTTCACTGGTGCAAGAGAAATGCTCTGATATGCTTTATTTTTATCCCCTCCAATGTATCTTCTGTAAAAAGCCAATGAAAATTGAAATAAAATGAATTAATTTCACACAATAAAATTAAAGTGCCAAAAATGGGAAAACAAACTACCCAACTAGAATCAAACTAAATTAATTAATTAAATGAAAATTGTGCCTCCCAGTGATCTCTATGATGTTCTCTTTGGCCCAAGAGGAAAAAATCCAATGAATTTGCTAGAGCCAATAGCTTCAATCAACCAAAATTTTCCAAAACAAAATTAGAAATTGATTTTTGGTGCAAATTCAGAGCTCTATTTTCTGCTAATTTTTTGGCATAGTTAATGTACATATTTGGTTGAGTTAATTCACCCATATTGTTCTCGATGATTCTATATTTCCAATGAGCCGCCTTGGGCCTCATTTGGATAAACAGAACTCTAGATATGTCTCTTCAAATTTGAGTTATCGAAACTACTAAAGTGCTAAAAAATGCATGCCTCGACAAAAATTAGGTATTGTTTTAATTAAAAATTTACTTCTAAATTATATTCCTAATTTGAAAATGGTAAATTAAATTATACTTATATACAACTAAATTAATTATAAATGATTAATATTTACAAATCAAATTAATATATTAATTAATTAAATAATAATTTTAATCAAATCACAAAATATATTAATTAAACTAAGAATTAAATGGTTAAAAAACAAGTTTTAATAAAATATATTTAAAAAAATTAGTGCATTTTGGGTCTCATTTAATAAGCCTAGGCGCATTAGTGGAGCGAGGATAATGGAGTGTAGGGAGGAGCAATAATGTGAGGGAGTATGGGAGGTATAAGGTGAGTATGGGAGTTATAAGATCTGAGGTCGAAGATCTGGATGAGGGAAATATCGTGAGAAAAAGAAAAAGGGCTTGGGAATGGAGGAGTTGGGATATGGTGAGGAGGGATAAGGTGAAGCAGGCCAGAGAGATGAGGAGTGAGGGGAGGCTTCGTGGAGGTGGGACTTCTTCTATGAAGTATAACCACTTTATTAAAGTATGAATTTGTATTTTTTTCAAAAAATTACAGCCACTTTATTAATACCCACACTTGGAATCTCCTGGAATCTCGTGGGTTTTATAAAATTTAAATTAAAATGACTTTCCGTACTCCGGGATTTTCAAAGAAAAATTTATTATATATTTTTTTAAATTTAAAACATTATTAATTATAAAAATGTAATATAAATTTTATTATATGATTTTGTTAGTAAATATACAAATTTTGAACCGAGTGGTTTTGTTAGTTAATAATAATAATTACATATTTAATTATATTAGAAAAAACAAAAATTATGTATATATTGTATATTTTTAGTTGAAGCGGTGAAGTTACTAGAACTTTGAATAAAGCACCATTCGCAAAGCCGTAAGTCCAAACAAGACAAAATCAGAGCTATTAGGAAGTTGGGGAGAAATTGCACCCAATGAAGCAACATAAATTCAAATCCAAGAGAAATGCAAATCTACTAAAAATGTCGTTCACTTAACCAAAAGAAAGCATTAAAGAGAGATATGACCAAAATTTACATAAAGGGTCCATATTATTATTATGTAAATGATAAAGTAAAAATGGAGGTTTTTGTTTTACCACAACAATGGTGACACATACAGAAGAACTAGTTATCTCTCGTTAAAAAGTAATGAGCTTGAATTTACCTAAACGTTAAAATGATGAATTCTGTTAAGTTGTCAAACACTAAAACACTTTCCATGGGTCCCACATTAATAGGTTAAGTAGTAAAAGTTCTAAAAGATAAGTAATTGAAACAAACTGAGTCTAAAATGTGAATCCATGTTTCGAGGGAAATATTTAATTTAGATTTAACTCATGTGAGTGACAGAAGAGGTACAAATAAGAACTTTTAAAGAAAGTATATATCCATCAATATAAATAATCTATCTTACCTAACATTGCTTCACTACCAGTGAGCGTCCATAACTCCGACGAAGTTATCTTAGTACTACACAAGAATGGCCTTGCTTCCAGTGCCCGTTCAATACCCCGACAAGTTTACTTGTGATTCCCACACGTGTGTTTTCTACCCTCTTTTACCACCCTTTTGATAAACTTTATTTAGAGAATTACATTTTGCAATTGGGTGAAGAGGGCGGGATGGTATAAGAGATTTTAAAAGTAATGGATATAATACCCATAAAAATTTTAATTGATATTTCCTTGCAACTATCAATCTTGAGGCTATCAAGTGGGGGGAATTGGAGAGATTCATTGAGATAGACTCAAGCTAGTTCTTTCCTTGGAAAAATGAAATCTATCACTTGGAAAAGATGAATGTTCTTCCATGGGAAAAGAATTAAGGTGAGAGGACTCAAAATTCAATAAATTTGTCCCTTTAAGGTAAATGAAATATCATTAAATTGTGATGCAGGAGCATTCAACCCAAGAGAAAATCATTGTAATTAGCTAGACATAGGGGGTCATG
Organism: Pinus taeda; assembly: GCA_000404065.3. Taxonomy (NCBI): domain Eukaryota; kingdom Viridiplantae; phylum Streptophyta; class Pinopsida; order Pinales; family Pinaceae; genus Pinus; species Pinus taeda. The sequence goes on along the minus strand of APFE031010272.1, from coordinate 185,492 downwards.
TATTTTAAGGAAGTTCGATTCCTAAGTGATGAATTAATGTAATATTTAGGCTTTTGAGTGCATAGAATAGGAATTAATTAGATAATGTGAGATGTTTTATAAATGCTCTCAAATAAATGAGAACATGAGTGGTTAATAAAGAAAAAAGAGGTAAAAGTCAATTAGGACTCTTAAAGCAGTTTCATGATTCGAGGAATGAGAGAGAGCTCTTAGGAATTAAATGGAGATTAGAAGTGGACATAGAGGATAGAGGACATTTAGAGGTCAGTTTAGTAAATCTAGGATTTGAACTAGAATTAGTTCAAAGAACCTTTCTGGTATAAATGTAAGCCCACGGGAAGAGTGAAAGGGGGAGGCCACTAATATTGCAGAACAAGCTTGTGAGAGACAGAGAAGTCTCAATTGTAATCAATTGTTCATATTTATATATACAGAGGTTCATTCGGGAACTGTGTAATGCGTGAAATTTATATTGAATGACTGAATTATGTGTAAGTTATGTGTTGTGTAACAGAGGTTGCAGGCAGAGTTCGGAAGAACTGCATAGAGGAGAAGAGCGAGACACAGGTTCATAATGGATCTTTGAATCCATTCAAAGGATCAAGTAAAGTCTAAGAGGACAATGATCAAAGGAGCATGCAGAGTTAAGCCCAGAAGGAAGAGTGCGCAATGAAATAGAAGAAGACCTAAAACCTTTTGAAGAACCCGAACCACAAAGAAAACGCTGAAGAGATAGCGTAAAACATAAGAAAAGGGACAAGTAGAGAAGCAAAGAGGTGATACACAGGAATTGTTAGATATTATAGATCAATGGTCCAGATCAACCACTGAGGATCGACGAAGAGTGGTTCTCAAAGGCAGAAAAGTGGATTTCGAACGGAAGGAAAGTCGTAAGCGGTTTTTACCATTTGGCTCTGATTCCAGTAATCAGAGGACACGTAGCAGCAGAGAAGTGTGGGAAAACCTCTTTATCGGGTGGTTAACCCTTGTGCTGGTTGTCTATCCAAATTCATGGTAGAACGTTGGATCTACTCAGTGTAGATCAATAGCGAAGGAATGTCGGGAAACTTTGCATCAGGAAAGGATATCGACCTTTGGATTGAGAACCGATCAATGGTCGTGATCTAATCGCAATCGCATTAGAAAGAGGTCAAAGGTTGGTGGACTGTGAAATGCCAATGCACCAATAGCGATAAAACATTGATCGGCGATCAGATATTGGCTAGGCGCTGACGGAAAGGTCTGAAAGGCGTAGACCCGAAAGCTTATAGAGGTGGACTCAATTCCATTTGAGTTCTGGCCTTAACTTTGGAACAACATTCCGTGTATTTCTTGTATAAAGCGGAGTTCGAAGGAAATGCAATAAGGCATATAGGAAAGGCGGACTCGATAAAGTATTTAGGTAATGTTGATAATATTTGAGATCAAGTAGTGCATTATCGCATATCGGATGTGATAGAGCCAGTGTTAACGAAAACCCACGGAGGAACTGATACCCGATTGCGATCAACGATAAAGGGGAAACCTTGAGAACTGTGCAGAGGTCGTACCAAGGCGGAAAGGTATTTTTTCATATATTTCCTTTGTAAATGAGTTATAAAGGATTAAGCACGAATATGTGAAGTTTCATATATAAGTCCACCATTGTAAAGGATAAAGGAGTTATAATGAGTTAAACGCCGATAGATGGTTTTGTGGTTAAGTCTCCATTAACCGTGGTCTAAGGAGGGGTTTGTTATATATATGCAGCATCAATGCTATGAAGGCCTAAATCGCAGGTAAGGCTTAAGCTAAGGTTTGTAAGGGGTGATTGAGTTTTGATAGAAAGAAATGAAAGACTGTGCTATTGTAATGAATGGTTCCGTTGAGTTATTAAGGGTCCTTAACCATGGATGGTTGAATATTTTGACTCGATGGTGAGTTAAAATACCTAGGACTAATGTGTTTATGCATTTTACATGCATGATGTGGGTGTAAGCAGGGGTAACCCTGTCATCATTTGGTATCAGAGAAAAATTATAATCAGATTAGGGAAAGATTTCCTATGAAAAGGAGTTTGCACACAGAATAAGATAATGTGCATAAGTTAATTTATGAATGATAGAGGCTACAACAAAAGATTTTAGGGGAACTTTTGGAGTTCTTGGGAGATTGTAGCAGTTCCAACAGAGGATTGGAGTAGACAGGAACAGACTATTCCTTGAAGAAAAGTGAGAGCAAGATTGCTTAATACAGGTTCTCAAGGAAAGAGGACTTGGAGACCAAACAAAGGACATTCAAAGTGCAGAAGAATAGGAGAATAAGATCATACATAGATCTTGGAGGTAAGATAGTGTGTTTTGTTTCAAATTGAAATTGAAGATTGTGATTGCAGATGAAGCATCTCAGCAAAGGACAGCAAGAGAAGTTGTGAGAGGAGAACCAAATGTGTTCTCGAAGGCAGAGTAAGGAAAACACTCTGAAGGAGAAGTGGCAGTGAACCTGAAGAATCCAACAAGAGGTTGGACAGAGAGAGGATAACTGAAGTGTTCTAAAGAGAGAGTAAAAGATTATAGAAGCCTAGAAGGAGAAAAGGTTTTGCTCAAGAGGAGGTTCTAGACAGAGGACACGTGCTTACCAAAAGACTGAGTGAGGAAAGCTTAGTGAGGTACGATTACAGTGAGGAGGACTAGCTATTGTAGAGACTTGTTTCGGATGAGTGAGGGCTCATAAAGGAAGAGGAGAAGAAGATGGCTACTGATAGTCATAGCAGAGGTTGAGAGAGAAGCCACAGCAGAGGATATGAGAAGAAGAATGCCAAAGAAAATGGCAAGAGACTGAGTCAAGAGGAGATTGACAAGTTGTTGGCTGAGATGAGAAAAGAACTTGATGTGTTAACAATACAGCTAGAAGGAAACCAAAGACAAGGTTGGGTATTAAGGAAGAATCCAGTGGAATGGCATGAGATGCGGAGAAGGCTACAGCAAAAGCAAGTAAATTGGCTAAGGGAAAAACTCAAGGAAGTTGAGTTAGAAATGGAAGAGTCCATTTGTGAACCAGAACAGTGAGAAATTCTGGGAGAAAGTGAAGATGAAGACTTGAAGACTAAAACTTCAAGTGAGGTCAAAGGGTCACATGATTTTAAATCTGAAAATTTGTGTATGTTTGCAGGTGAAACATGTAAAGAAAGACAATTTGTTGATATTGTCATAAAGGAGAAAGAAGATAAGCAGAATCTAAATTTTGTTCTGGAAGAAGATGAGATAGATAGGTCTCATATACAGTTGGGGAAAGATATCAAGCAACCAAGTGAAGGGCTTGAAGAGATTGAAGAGGAGACCACCGAAGAATTTCTTAGTCATAAAGAGAACTTGGAACAACAAGGAGATATGATCGCTGAAGCATCTAGTGAGACCACAGGGTCTTATGTTTTTATAACTGATAGTTTGTGTATGATGGAAGGTATTGCATAAGAAAAGAAACCTGCTAAAGATATCTTCAGAGTAGATGAATATTTATAAGTAAAAGGTGACAAAGAAAACTTCTCAGGAGAAGAATAATTTGACTACATACAGAAGAAAAAGTCTATGGATGACTCTAAAGAAGCCGTCATAGAGATGAAGAATCAAGATCTTATTCTAATGAAGAATGAAAGAATATTGTCTCAGAAAGGTAATCAAATGAGTTTGATTAATGTTATTGATGAAAACCAAAGGCAGGAGAATGTTAATGTAGATGGTGAGACAAGGATAACTCTGGGAGAAGAGTTATAGAGGGATAGCAAGGCAAAAATGTATTGAAGAAAAAGAGACTATGTTAGCTAAAAACATAGTAAACGATCATCAATTCACCATGATGATATGCACAGTGGAAATAATCATGGAAGCTGCTAAGACAGTCAGAAAAAGAGAAGGACATCTACTGAAAGATGTTAAGAAGGAATAAGTCTATGCAAAAAGCTTAGCAAAGGGAAAAAGGACATCCGATGATTTGTCAATAACAAAGGAAGGTATGGAAAATTGTGTGAAATTTCCAAAATATACTCCAATTGAAATTATTGTGTTATATAGAAAATTAGATTTTCAAAGAAGGGAGTTGAAAAAACAGAGAATAAATGTTCAATATAGATTGCTGAAAAAGGAAGACAGAAGAATTGTCATGAGTGACAATCATAAGAAAAAGGAGATGGTGATGAAAGTTCAGCAATTTGATACTGCAAAAGAAGAAGCTCACTACAGTGGGAAAGAATAGAGAGATATTATTGAAAAAGATGATGTGGAAGAGAGACTAAATGACAGTCTCATGAGTTCTTATGAGAATTCAACACAACATACTGATGTGCTGACAGAGAAGAAGGAAATAGAGCAGTAAACTAAATTGTTGCCAAAGGAAGATAAGGCACAGAAGCCTTATGTTTTTTATTTTAACAAGTGATTTGTGAGTGCAGGTTTAGCTGCAGATGTTGGAAGAAATTTGGCACAGATGAGGAGCCAAATCAAAATGAAAGAAGAAGATTATGTGGAAGAATTTAATCAATGGAATAGAGATGCTAAATTGTTGGAGAGAATGTTGGAAATTCATGATTCAGTGCAGGCAGAAATAATCATGAAAGAGGGTAAGGATGATACGGAGGCAGTAAGAAAATAAAAAGTTGGAACAAGAGAAAAAGAAGAAGAAAAATTAACCCAACAGCAACAAAGTGGAAGTAACCAGTAGCAATTTGAAGAATTAGTGGACAACAGCAACAACCTGAAGCAAAGAGAAAGAGAAAGAAGTAAGTGGCAAAGTATGGACCAGACCAAAGATGTGTTGGAAAAAGAAATTGAAGAATTGTGGTAGTTGATGATGAAACAGGCCATAGGAAGGAAGATGATAGTAGCAAAAAGAATGATAAATCAGAGCATGAACTTGATTGACAAAGAGAAGAATATGAAGCAAAAGACAATAGACATATAGTAGCAACAAAGGTACAAGGCATTTGGGCAGTTACAAAACAAAATATGGGATTCAGGAAGACAAAGACTAGAAGACACATGATCAAGAGATCATGAATATTTTCTACTTTGGGAGTTTGATGCAGGAGCATTCAACCCAAGAGAAAATCATTGTAATTAAGTAGACATAAGGGGTCGTGTATTTTAAGGAAGTTGGATTCCTAAGTGATAAACTAATATAATATTTAGGCTTTTGAGTGCATAGAATAGGAATTAATTAGATAATGTGAGATGTTTTGTAAATTCTCTCAAATAAATGAGAACATGAGTGGTTAATAAAGACAAAAGAGTAAAAGTCAATTAGGACTCTTAAAGTAGTTTCATGATTCAAGGAATGAGAGAGAGCTCTTAGGAATTAAATGGAGATTAGAAGTGGACATAGAGGATAGAGGACATTTACGGGTTAGTTAAGTAAATCTAGGATTTGAACCAGAATTAGTTCAAAGAACCTTTGTGGTATAAATGTAAGCCCACGGGCAAAGTGAAAGGGGGAGGCCACTAATATTGTAGAACAGGGCTGTGAGAGACATAAAAGTCTCGATTGTAATAAGTTGTTAATATTTATATATACATAGGTTCATTTGGGAACTATGTAATGCATGAAATTTATATTGAATAACTGAATTACGTGTAAGTCATGTATTGTGTAACAGAGGTTTCAAGTAAAGTTCAGAAGAACTGCATAGAGGAGAAGAGCGAGACAGAGGTTCGTAATGGATCTTTGAATCCATTCGAAGGATCAAGTAAACTCCAAGAGGACAGTGATCAAAGGAGCATGTGGAGTTAAGCCCAGAAGGAAGAGTGCATAGTGAAATAGTAGAAGACCCAAAACCTTTTGAAGAACCCAAACCATAGAGAAAACACTGAAGAGATAGCATAAAACATAAGAAAAGGGACGAGTAGAGAAGTAAAGAGGTGATACACAGGAACTGTTAGACCTTATAGATCAATGGTCTAGATCAACCACTAAGGATCAGCGAAGAGTAGTTCTCAAAGGCAGAAAAGTGGATTTTGGACGGAAGGAAAGCCGCAAGCGGTTTTTACTGTTTGGCTCTGATTCCACTAATCAGAGGACACGTAGCAATGGAGGAGTGTGGGAAAACCGCTTTATCGATTGGTTAACCCCCATGCCAGTTGTCTATTCGAATTCATGGTAGACCGTTGGATCTACTAAGTGTAGATCAACGGTGGAGGACTATGGGGCAACTTTGCATCAGGAAAGGATATCGACCGTTGGATCGAGAACCGATCAACGGTCGTGATCTAATCGCACTCACATTAGACAGAGGTCAAACGCTGGTGGACTGTGAAATGCCGATGTGCCAATAGCGATAAAACATTGATCGACAATTGGATATCGGTGGGGCACTGAAGGAAAGGTCTGAAAGGCACATACCCAAAAGCTTATAGAGCTGGACTCGATTCCATTTGAGTTTCGGCCTTAACTTTGGAGCAGCGTTCTGTGTATTTCTTGTATAAAGCGGAGTTCAGAGGAAATGTGATAAGGCATATGGGAAAGGAAAACCCGATAAAGTATTGAGGCACAGTTGATAATATTCGAGATCCGGTAGTGCATTATCGTATATCGGATGTGATAGAGCCAGTGTTAACGAAAACCCGCGGAAGAACCGATACCCGATTATGATCAGCGATAAAGGGGAAACCTCGAGAACTATGCAGAGTTTGTAACAAGGTGGAAAGGTATGTTTTGCATATATTTCCTTTGTAAATGAGTTATAAAGGATTAAGCGCAAATATGTGAGGTTTCATTTATAAGTCCACCATTATAAAGGATAAAGGAGTTATAATAAGTTAAGCGCCAATAGAGGGTTTTGTGGTTAAATTCACATTAACCATCATTTAAGGAGGGGTTTGTTATATGTATGCAGCAACAATGTTATGAAGGCCTAAAGCACAAGTAAGGCTTAATCTAAGGTTTGTAAGGGGTGATTGAGTTCTGATAGAAAGAAATGAAAGACTGGGCTATTGTAATGAATGGTTCTGTTGAGTTATTAAGAGTCCTTAACCATTTATGGTTGAAGATTTTGACTCAATGGTCAGTTAAAATACCTGGGACTAATGTGTTTATGCATTTTACATGCATGATGTGGAAGTAAGCAGGGGCAACCCTGTCATCAAATTGACAGAGAAAAAAGTTACCATGCATGCCGATCAATGTTGGGTAAAAAAGAGTCTTCCATATAAACATTGGTAATATCACCAAAATCAATTCAAAGTAAAGATGAAATCAAGACTCTAAAAAATTCCAAAAAGAAGAAAGAAGATGCAAACCAAAAGCAAAAAGTTGAATAAATAGTCAAAATCGAAAGAAAACCTTAACAGGATGATTTATGAAGAATGTCTAAGCAAAAGAACTAGTAAGTGGGACAAAATGTAAGTTTTTCTTGAGTTGAGATTTTGTTAAGTTGTCTCTCAAAGTTGTAATTGATTAGACTTTCATTCAAACAAAAATTCTAACTCTAGATAGTAGTTATGATAGAGGGTGAAGCCAAATAAGAAGATTATCCTCTTGACATTTTTCTTGTTCCAACATTAAGCCTACATGAAAAACATCTTAATTATTTTCTAATAAAAAATATGGCTTGTGAAACAAACTAGAGGTTCAAGGACTCTCCGATTTAGTTGATTTGCAATTTGATCGACATCATAATTGTTTTCTAATAACTCAAAAGAAAGAAAAAAAGGAGAATGAGTTCTAAGTCTAAGCGAGTAAGGGCACAAATTTTTCTAAGTGATCCTTGACGACCTACAAAAACAAAGCTTTAGATCAGCAAACACTTAAAAAAAAAAACAAGGTAACATATGAAAATGGGCATATGAAACTTACCATTGAATAATTTCATTAAGGTTTACCTGAAAGATGTTGATTTTTTTCTACAAGAGGTAATCTCTTATTTTTATTAAAATAAGATGTGTAAAAGATGTTGCATTCTATGAAGTGTTTAATTTCCCAACAATCATCACTTATTAAATCTAAACTAGAGCAAGAAATAAGCTACAAAAATAAAATCTCATGCTCAAGGAATCATAAGTAAATAAGAAATCATCAAAAATGAAAATGTGCTCCACTTTAAATTGCAATAGCGATTATTTTTTCTTATCACTTTTAATTTTAAATCAACCCCAAAATCTCCATAAAATCCCAATAAATCAATCCAAAGTCTCAACCAATTAATGGTTTTAATAAATATAGAGAGAGGACTTGGAAATGTTATGTGATCACTAAATTGGAGCGATGTATAAACAAACTAGAATCAACAATCAAAATTGACAATAATCCATTACCTATGCAAAGTCCATGTGTACTTACTAATTTACTGTGTTAACATAATGGATGCTTTAAAATGAAAATTATGCATTTAAATTCGAAAAGTGGTATGAACTGGAAAAAATTATGTACATTCTCATCAGCCAAACATGCAGGCATCTGAGCAAAAGGAAATAAGTGGAGCAGAAATCCCATAGATATGCACAAGATGAAATGAAATCACCCAAGGGATGGGTTCCCGGAAGGACTTCAGAATTAGATTTTAAACAAAGTTTACGGGATTTCGGGATCGTGGAATTTTGGAACTACAAAACTATGATATTGGCTAGATTACAAGAAGCAAAGAACTTGGACTCCTAGATTCCCATAAGCATTTCAAAATTAAATTCTTAAAGAGTTACAGGATCGTGTGATTCCAGGATTCCAGGAACTAAGGATGGAATGAAGATAAAAGAGCATGACTATATTCGTCATCTAGGGAAAAATAAAGGATATCCTCCAAAAACAATCATGGCTCCAAACTGAAGACATGATTTCCCAACAACAGTGATCCATGTATATTTAGTATGCAGCTAGATGATCTCATATGCACTGATTCATCCAAGATTTACAAAAGGGGCATGACCAAAGATAGGTTACAAGAATAAACACTGCAGTTCAAACGTAAGAGCCAAGCATTTCATTTTAACTGCATTGAAAAAATGTGATCATGACTCATCTTGCAATTTTCAAAGCAAAGGGAATAGATAGCCAAGCACCTATATAAAGAACTTAAATAGAAATTATGATGAGAAAATAAATAATTCCCTAAACACGTGACTTGGAAGGAGACTATTTACTCGTTTTATCCTATAGAGCTAATTTTATTTACTTACAAAATCAAGTCTCCAAATCAAGCTAATGAAGATCTGCAAAAAGAAGTACAAATAAGAAATAAAAATATGACTAAAAAAGAAAACAAGTGATGAAATAAAAATTAAAAACAAATGAACATGAACATGTTAATGCATACCTGGAATAATTTGACTGCAAGTTTATCTCATAAATCTTAACATTCTTCCATGCATTTTTCAAAATTGGCATATATTCCAAAATCATCTACTTATTTAATTTAAATTAACTTATAAGGAATGAGCTATTAAATTGCATCTTCTTCATATTGGCATTGAGGGACAAGAGTAGAAAAAGACCGTTTAGAAATACTTGTGAATTGGAAAATTGGCACTTTCAAAACTTGCCAAGTTGTAGCAATTCTTTGAATCTTCACCATTCATAATTTTCTCTATGAACATCAATTTCAAGAATGTGATGAATATTTTCCAAGAAAGATAATCAAACACAACACAAGTGTGCATGATTGTTTCATAGGTGCAACTTAAGAAATCATATTCTTTGAATACTCTTTGTTAGGAAATGGAGTGAATATGAAGAAAAAAAATTGGGCTCACTACCTGCTTATTAGAAATCTACAATATTGAAAGATATACAAGCAAAAAAACAACCTAAATGTAAACTAATCTATTTCTAATCCTAATCTAAAGGGAGGACTAAAACTAGGTGAAATACGTATTTCCAATGTAACCATTCAAGCACCTTATTTCTTACAGAAATGAACATATCAAATATCAATAACAAAAGTAAGAATATGATTAAAATAAAATAAAAAAATCTGAATGCAATATGTACATCTATTGCTAATGTATGTACAAAAGAAAACTATTTACAATCAACCTCTCTTGAAGGTTTTCCTCCAACCAGATCTCCATGGGATCACACAATTATAGATGAATATTTGATAGCGTTTGGAAGAGATCAAAAGGAGAGGATAATAGGCTAGATTGTGAAAATGCACATTTAGATGTAATAATCTGCATAAAATTGTTAGCTTTATGTACACATGACAAACAATTAGAAATCTTCTATGAAAATGAAGCTTCCAAACAAATTTCAAATGGATCAATGAAGTGTGGATGGAAGTTTAGTGCATATGTTAGAAGATCATCAATTAGGTTAGATGGCTAGTCGTATAGTATTGATGTTCTCACAAGTGTTAATTCATGTGGAGAATGCATAATATGAGAAAGAGAAAGTTGGTAAGATATGAACATCAAATGAAATTGGAATATTAAAATATTTTGATGCTCATGATCTAAATTTTGTGATTCATCCTCACATTTTAGCAATACACTTTGCGAGTATTGAACACTTAATTGTTTGATATGCTAGCATAAGTTACCTAAGAATAAAAAAAACGAAAGAATAAAATAAATGCATAAATAACCATACTAAATGAAGCGAAAATAACAAACTCAAATCATTATTTACACTAGTGTTACAACATAATTCATATGCATGCAAAATAATTTCCTTTTCACATGAATCAGCCAAGATAATGCAATTTGAATAATTGTTAGTATCAACTTGTGTGTAAGAGACAGACTCAATACTATGAGTAGGATTGGAAAATTGAAGATTATTAGAATCGTAAATAGGAATGGGAAAGTCATTATAATTTGATGGAATTTCAAGATGAAGTTCTTTAATAAAAACATCGGTAAAAAGAGAGTCTTTGTCTTGAAATGTACAAGAATCATCAAGAGTTGTAGAATTGGATAGGGACTGAATTGAATCATTTTATTCCAATTCTAAATAATCATCATAAATTACCTTATTATACTCATTAGAATTCCCTTCCTTTCTATAAGAAGTATCAGAAGAAGAAGCATGATTGAGCGTAGTTTCAACAACATTGAAAGAATGATCAAAGTCTGTCTCTTTTCCCTGATCAAAACTAATTGGAAATTCATTTATGTCAACTCATCTATTCTTTGCAATAAAATTTATGCAAAAAGAAATTTTAGAACAAGAAATAGATGAATTTTATCAAAAATATCAGGATAAAGAGAGAAATGAGAATTAGAATAAATGAACCTGAAATTTTCTTTGGTTGTAGATTTTTGTGCATTTCCTCCAATGTGAATTTCGGATTCAATCTCATTTAGGTGGATGATCGAAATTTCTTGAAGACTGATTTTTGGCTACCTTAAGATTTATAGCTAATAAACATGTGAAAATTCACAAATTTCTATGGCAAAATGCACCTTATTGGAATCTTCAATTTGTGCTTGTACTTGTAGATTATCTTTTTGGATTTTTGATTTTATTACATGTTATGATCCATAAACTATAGTGTATATTCCACTAGACAATTCGTTACAACAGATCTAATAATATTATATTAAAAATATGACATTCTACATTATTACAATTTCTTTAAACTTTAAGATCTGTAGATTTAACTGTAATTAGTGCATGCATGAAAATGGAAATTATGCAGAAAAGTAGAGAATGACAAAATAAGCTCACACATACACATAAGACACAAGATATGCTCTTTGGGAAACCCTTACGGGAGAAAACCCAACTAGAAGGTGAGGTTGCTTTGCTCTCTTTCTCTGCCTGGAAATATGGTTGCAAGTACAAAGAAATAATTCTTGTGACTCATGGGCTGCTATAGTGAAAAACTATTCTCATTTTCTCTACCTCCTATCTCTCCTAGCTATCTTTGCTCAGCTATGGAACAAAATTCTCTCAAAATAATGGAATGCCTCTTCCTCCTAGTGGCCCGGTTATAACACTATCCGATAGCCTACTAGTAGTTAATTTTGACTACATCAATTCTTAACTTGAGTTACAATATAGACTCTTTTAGAGCCTTTTACATGACAATCATGTGGCTAGCCCATTTTCCATGAATAATGTGGGCTGACGCAACATCCTCCATGCTATAGGCGTGAAAACAAGAAGGTCAACTTCTAAGTGGCATAACTTTTGCATACATACTCCAATTGAAGCGCTTCTTGCATCGTTGGAAATATATTTGTGTGTAGAATAGCATGAAATGGTGCAGAACAAAAGAGGAAAATTTTTACCCCCAAAAAACTTCTTTTGATGCCTCAAAATTCTCCCAGAGAGTTATAGACCTTGTTTTACTAAACTGGGTCCCACCAGTAAAAATGATCCTGTGAGCTGATTCCTCCACTTTTTCCATTCAAAATGTGTTAATATGGATGAAAAACAATATAATGATCAAATATAGTTCACACCTCCCTATTTTTGGAGGTTTTTGGTCCTTAAAAGATTCTACTCAATGAGTTGAGGAAATTTTTCCTCCACCTTCTCTCTGGTGTACCATTTAACTTTTCCTGGAAGTTGTCCCTTCAATCCAACGTATCAAAGGTCATGTTGCCCCTGCCTTGTAGTTCTAGACCTCTTCTGCAAAATTGTATCTTCTGTCAGCTCTGCCTGAGTATCTGGTGCAAAATCCTCCATAGAAGGTAGGACATGTTCCTCTTCCTGATATAGCATGGAAGGCTCATAGATTTTCAAATTCTCTACATTCACAACTGAGTAAATGTGCATATCATGGTAAACTAAGTCAATAGGAAATATTAGCCACCTTTTCCAGTATCTCAAAGGGGTAATACCTCAGAGCCTTGATTTTCTTACCAGGACCCTGCATCCTCTCCTTGTTCAGTTGTAACCATACTTTGTCTCCCACTTTGAATGACTTCTTTGTTTTTTGTTGATCATGCCTAGCCCTATACTTCTCCTATGAGTTTTTGTAATGTTTCTTGTACATGTATATGGATCTACCTGATCTTATTTATAAATTCTTCAGCCCTTAAAGCATCTCCTATAATATCTTCCCTCACTCCTCCTTGTTTCCCATATGCAATATCCAAAGGTGAAAGTGGAAAAATATCTGAAACAAGTCTCAAATGGGGACTTTCCTGTAGAAGTGTGAACTTCTCTTTTAATAATGTTGTATATATACCATCTTTTCATCCCAAGTCTTCGAATGCTTTTGGTTTTATCCCCTCAGAAGCTGCACCAAATTCTCGTTGACTACTTTTGTCTTCCTATCTGTCTATGGATGGAATGTTGTGGATCTATTCAATTTTGTGTCGATCTTCTCCCACAATGTAGTCCAGAATGCACTATGAAATCGTGTATCCTTGTCTGAAATTATGCTCCTTTATATCCCAAAGTGCACCCAGACCTGTCCAAAGAACAAGTTTGTTGCTTCTTGCCCGCTGATAGTATTTTTACAGGGCATTAGAACACACATCTTGCTAAACCTATAACTACCACGAACAAGTAGTCATGTCCCTTCCTGGCTGTCAGTAAACCTCCCACAAAGTCCATGGAAATGTTGTCCTAAGGATGAGTACGTACAGGTAAGGGATGATATAGACCATGCTTCCTGTTGTTAGGCTTATTGTACAATAAAGCATGCATCCTCTTATGAACCTAGCTACTTGCTCTTGCATCTTGGTCTAATACACATACCTTTGCAATTTATCCATGGTCTTCCCTACACAAAAGTTCCCTACAATCTTGGATGTGTAAGCCTCTATGATCAACTACAATTGTTCACCTTTAGGAACACATGGCTTATCCATCCCATAGAGTAACCCATCGTAGAGCTGGTAGTCAACCATGCTATCACCATTGTGCACATGACTCTAACTCTACAACTGTTGATACACCTCGTTGAAGTCCTCATCTTCTGAATATGCCTCTCTGTATGCATCATGGGTGAATGGATCCATGTGCATAAGAGTCCCCAAAGTTGTGATCTTTGATGTGGGTGGCCTTGAAAGCATGTCGTCCAACTTTCTTGTGATTCCCTTCTTATACTTGATCACCAAATGAAAACGTTGTAAAATCCCCTTCCACTTGTAATGCTTGGTCTATTGTAGCTTACTCTGTTCATGCAAGTATTGTAATAGTTGGTGATCTGTGTGGATTATTGTCTCCTTTCCCATCATATAGTTCTTCCACTTCTTCACAGCTTGCACCATGGATAGAGCTCCTTGTCGTAGGTAGGGTAGTTAAGGACTTCCCCATGAAATAATTCAAAATGGTATCATACACTCCCTACATCAAGACACCTCCCCTACCATACCCACTCACATCTATCTCCACTTCAAAGGGTTGTTGCAGGTTTGGTAATGCCAAAACTGGCACTTGGCTTATATTCTTCTTTAGATATTTCAAAGCCATTTGCTGACCTTTTTCCTAGTGTAAACTCTTGCCAATTGCTGTTATGGCATGGAGAGGTGCTGCTATCACTGAAAATGAGGCTATGAACTTCCTTAGGTATTGTATTGCCCCAATGAAACTCTTGACCTTAGTAGGCACCAACCATTTCATGATGGCCTCTATCTTGGAAATATCAATCCTAAGTTCTCCTCCGCCGATCACATACCCCAGATACACCAAAGACTATTGCGCAAACTCACACTTCTTGAGATTTGATAGCAGCTAATGCTTCTTCAATGTTTCCAGCACCTGCGTCAAATGTGATATATTATCCTCCCGAGTAGCACTAGATACCAGTATATCATCCAAATAGACAATAACGATTGAATCTATAAAAAGGCACAATACATCATTCATTAATCTCACAAATGTAGCGGGTGCATTACATAGGCCAAATGGCATGACTAACCACTCATATAAACATTTCCTGGTTTTGAAGGCGGTCTTCCATGTACCTTCTTCTTTGAAACAAATCTGGTGATATCCATACTTCAAGTCCAACTTGGTGAAGCACTTTGCTTGCTACAACTGATTTAGCAGATCATCTATCCTAGGTAAGGGGTATTCATTGTTGAGTGTGATTTTGTTCAATACCTTGTAATCTGTACATGTCCACTAAGTCCCATCCTTCTTCGGCACAAATATAATGGGTGACCCGCATGGTGATGTACTCAGTTGAATGACTCCCTATTTTAGAGGCTACTGTAACTATTTATTCACCTCACTTGCTTCTATAATAGATTACCTGTACAACCCAATATTTGGCAATGGGAAGTCTGGAAATAGCTAGATCTCATGCTCCAATTCTCTCTTAGGTGGTAACCCTTTAGGCTCTTGGAACACATCTTTGTAAACAAAACATCACCATCTACACATACTCAGACTACCAATTGATTTCACAACAACATTAAATCAACTGCACTACTCAATAATCAACATAAAATGGCATAATTTCCTTTATCCTTTAGATACATTCCCTGGTATATTCCTTTATGATCCTTGCATCTAACCTTTTTAGCTTCCCTGAATACAGTCTCTTATTTTCAATGAAGAGGAACAAGGGATCTACTCCCCTTGAGTATATTATCTTCTTTTTTCTTCCACTTCTAGATATGACCTAATTTCTAGCATTGGTTTTTTGGACTGGGTAACTGTCTACCATTTTCTGAGCATACATACCACTGATCATTCTTCTTGATAGCACCAATTAAAGCCAAATTTTAATTTACCTCTTGTTTTTCTTTCTCACTATCAGTGCATGCTTCCTTCTTGTACTGCAATGAAGAGCTAAAAGAGTTATTGTTCCTCTTATCTGATTTGAATCTCTGCCTACTGCAGGTTATATAAGAAGATCAACTATAGGAATTTCAAAGTCTAATATATTAAACCTCTTATGATTATCCTCAAAATAAAGCATTGTTCTGTGTTTCCTCCATGCATAATTTGATCTTCCTTTCTTTTGAGTGTTGAAACAAATCTTACGTAGTTCTCTTTGCTTGCTCTCCTCATGATTCATTCCTTTGTTTATAGCATTATGAAATGATGATTTCATTCCCAGTCCACATGTGGTTTATTTATGCCCATATTTCTTACACGTGTAACATTCAATATTATTTAAGAGGGGGTCAAAGGAATTAAATTGCTTACCAAAAAATTTTCCTGTCGAATTTCTTGGACTATAATTCACTTTCTTGCTGCTATTGGGCCACTAGAAATATTTCCTTTTAGGGGAAAAGACTCTATGTGCTTGGTTGTTTGAATAGCTATCAACAACTCATAATTGTGGCTGAAATGGAGCATTCCATGTATGTTGTTTCCCCTTTATTTTCCTTTCTATACATTTGGAGGAAAAATGCCCTGCATTACTACAATAGAAATATATGAAGGGCTCCATACCTTTTGATTTCTGGAGGTATTTTGGTCTCATTGGCATTGTGTTATTTTCTCTGGAGCAGTAGTGTTGTGGGATCTTCCTTTGACCCAATTCATGGTTCCATTTGATGATGTTGTTGTGTCATTGGCATCTTCAATTGTTGTTTCAGCCTGAGAGAAACAATGGTTGGTTTGCATTTCCTTAAACATTTTAGAATGCTTTGCATTCTTTTGAAGATTCATTAACTGCTCATTTAATGTCTTATTCTCTTCTTCCAACTTCGTATTTATAACTCTGAATTTCTTAATCTCCTCAAGAGTTCATATGAGATTCTTCTTCAAATATATCTTTTCTTCAAGATCTTTCAAATCAATAGAGGAGCAACTAGATTCACAACGAGTGTCTATTTCACTCTCATCTTGTTCAAGAGTTTGTTCCTCTTCACTAGAGGTGGACCCATTATCTTCTTGACCATTGTCAAGGTCTTGTATTACTATAATGGTGGTCCTTTAACCACTAAATTTGATGAGAAACTCTCACTTTCAATAGTACTTGCAACTGAGTAGTTTGAAAGTAAATGATATATTATTCTACAATAACAACAAAACAACAACTTACTTGCAATCTGCATCTACTATGGATGTTGATCAGAAATTTGGCCTCTTGATACAGAAAAATCATCATTTGATTCATGATCTTCAATGCTCTTTGAGTCTTTATCTAAGTCATTGACTGCTCCATCCACGAGGGAAAGCCTCTTAACATCACATGCATCTTGCATGCCTACTTCATAGATGGATTGTAATTTGTCCCATATCCCCTTGGCAATCTTAAAACATATTACTTTTTCAATATCTGACTTGGACAACCCTCTCATGATTTCCTTCCTAGATTGTCTATCAAACTTATCATTTATTACTCCATACTCCACAAATAATCATGCATCCAAATCAAGACCTCGCAAATAAATTCCTATCTTTACCTTCCAAGTTGTATAATTTGAGCCATTCAAAAATGGAACTCCATCTGAGGTAATCTAGTCTTGGTTCTTCATGATCCCTGATCTTCCTTCCAGTTGTTAAATTGACCCTGAAATACACTGGATTTGATACCAATTGTCAGAAATAATGGAAACCAAGACACTATTGAGAGGGGGGGTGAATCAGTAGTTTGGCCAAATTATACAATTCTTCACAAATTACACTTTTCAATCACTTTAAAAATTATTCATACATCAACAACACAACTCAATCATGTGGAACATAAAATCATAAAAATATAGCACATCAGCAACATAATAAAATATATAAATATATATATATAAGACACCAATATTATTTTTATTACAAGCTACCACTTGTAGGTTTATCATCTGCTACTGAAAGGAACTTTTATCCCTACTTGTTTATTAGCTACCACTGAAAGGGACTGTTGCCCCTGCTTGCTTACCAGTATTCACTAGAAGGGACTCTTTCCCTTACTCGTTTATCAATCATTTCTGAAAGGGATTGTTGCCCCTAAACATTTAATAGCACCCACTAGAAGGAGCTTCAACCCATGATCTGTAAGCTACCACTTGTTGGTCTTGTTGATCCATATTTCATCCATTTTTATACCAGAACCAAGAGACATCTTACCTCATAATCAAAAAAATTCTTCTCACTACAACTTCTCACCAATGCCACTATACAAAAACCTTTAGAAATTTCACATTACTGATGCAAACACCTTCAACAATCTCTGATTATTGATGCAAAACACCACCACTTTCAATAATATGTCATTATTGAACACATCATACAACAATTATTAATCTCCAACAACAATTTTTGAAAAACACCTTCCAGATACCCATATTGGGCTCTAATTCATCCTTGATGCATATCACTATCGTGCATCATGTTGCACCAACAACTCACACACACATTCTACAATACTCTTGCCACCCCATTAACTTTCTCTGCTCGAATTATGCTTTTAAAGAATCTTGGACTAATACTTTTGAATTGATCTTTAGTTATCCTGCTATCAAATTTTCTACATGAATTAATATTTATTTCCTTTGTCTTGTTAATTTCAATCTTCTAGTTGTTCACCAAGTTTTTGATTCCACTATAGTTGTTTAAAACTCAAACTCTGAGCTTTCTACTACTTTCCTACTTATTTTTGCAATTCTAGTTCTTAACATTTTTTAGCTATTGTTTATTATTTTTGTCTACAATTATTTTGGCTTAACTCCTAATTCTATTTCCAACTTGTTCATGCATTTTAGTGGTCTATTGTGTTTTGTGCCACTCAACTATTACTTACCAAAGCTATCGACTCATTCATGCATTTGCATTCTATTGGGTTTGGCACTAACTGTTGAATGTGCCACTTGAGCTAGCACTTTTTTGTTCATGCTGCTATCAAGGTATAATCATGCCATCTCAACTTTCCATGTCCGGCCACATGGGCTTTTAGTATGCTGCTGATTAGTCATGGCAAAGCACAAAGGCTTTATTAATTGTATAGCTATTGAATTTTCCTTTAAGCCCCTTTTCTTTAGCACCTTCATTTTTTTGCCATAAAACTAAGTCTCTGAGACCATTGGCTTAGGCATTGGGTGCTAAGCCATTTTAAGCCCTATACAGGCCAAAACCCTATGTTAATGGCTTTACACCATTGGTTTATTTCTACAAGAAATAACCAAACATCAGCCCAAATGTCGTAGCTCCCTTTCTCTTGGGTCTTTTATTCTTGTCACGCCCCTGGTCTCATTTCTATGTGAAACAAGACAAGGAACAAGCCTAGGTGCTAAGTTAGATATCCCAATAGCCTTTGCAGCTCTTTATATCTTTGTTCCCATGTTCTTACCTATTCCATAGATCCTAGTGCGAGCACTTAACCCATAGCCCCAAACATCTCGACGAATTGAGTTTGCACACCACAATAAATTCACTCAGGTCTAAAATCCAAGTTAACGTGTCCATGGAGATTGCTCCATACTTTTTTGATTGGCTTCTTCTATGCCGTCATGGCCTGGAGCTTCCGCTAAGTGCAACAAATTGAATATTTCAAGCTTTGTCCTATAGCCTGAGCTGTCACGTGGGGTCCTCTTTCCTAAATCTGATCCAGGTGGATATTGGTGGCCACCTACCTATTCCCCCTAGACCACTCTTTAGTTTCATATGTTTCCTTGTTTATTCAACCATTTACAATTTTTAACAATTTTTTGGGTCCTAAACTTCCAAAGAAAATTTGACCCCCTAAATGGCATTTTTTTAGGTTCGTAGTAAGCTTATAGTCATACGTAGGGGCCTGCCACAAATCCTATAGTACTCAGAGAGACCTTTCCAGCAAGGTATCGTATGCACCAAACATAGATAATATGACCAAGTTACAACCCCGGGAAGTTGGTTGCCCACCTAACCCCAACGGGGCCCACAAACTCTTGGTGTTACATCTCCTAGGGTTAGGGTTTTCCCTATTTGTTAATAATAAATAGGATTGTGACCTCATTGTAACATAGTTCATAGGCATGTAGCCACCACATCTCTTCTCAGAGATAAGTTACCATCGCTCGAGATAGTTTATTTCCATTCTGTGTGTACGCATATTTCAGTATTTTGATATTAATGAAATGAAGTGTTATTTTTGCTGCATCTTTGTATTTATGGTTATAACTCTAATATTTTGTGTTCTTGTTTAAGTTCGGACCAGTGGTATAAAATTGATCTCCTCTTTCCCTATTTTTTTTCATGTCCCCAACGAGGTTAGGGTATAAGGAGTTAGGGCTTGAACTAGTTGAACCATTGCAAGACCAACCTCACAAACCCTAATAGCCTCCCATGGCAGAAGAAAAGAAATATGAGAGGGCAAGAGATCCTTTCAAAATATTGCTCAAGGAATCTCTTGAGTGATAGAGGAACGATATGATGGATAAGTTTGCCCAAATCCTCCGACGACTATCCACAAGTGACACATCTTCATGCAATAGCCACTCTGGAGCCGCCACTCCTTTTAAGGTACAAGTTAACTTTGATATTCCGATATTTTAGGTCCAAATAGATGCATACATTGTAGATAAATGGTTGAATCTATTGGAATGACATGGGAAAATTGTGTGAGTTCCATAAGAGCTCCACTCACAACACGAGTGTCGATTCAAGCAGTCACTAGTGGTCGAGTTGAATACTTTCGATTCAAACACATGTTCTGACTCTGAGTCAGAACTCGATAAGGGGAATGACAAAGGGAAGCATATCATTGACGCGGAGCCTAGTGCCACCATGGACACCACCAAGATCTAGAAGAATGGGCTTGGAGATCTCAAGGATGGGGAACACCTCTTTCACTCATAGATGTGGGTGAAAGGTTCTCCGATGCAGTTCATTATCGATAGCAGGAGCCAAAAGAACCTTATTGCAACAGAGTTCATGAAGTGGCTGGGCCTACCGATGACAACACATCCACAGACGTACACATTCAGGTGGCTTTACCAAGGAAGATATCTCCGCGTCAACCAGCAGTGTCGCCTTCCCTATAGCATCAAGCCCTTCACAGATGAGGCAATGTGTGATGTTGCTCCTCTTGAAGTTTGTGATGTATTATTAGGACACCTGCACTTGTGGAAGTGACAGGTTTTATATGAGTCTAGACCTTGCCCTGTGATTATTAATTTGGGGAATAAGTTATACAGGATACTGGAGGTAGCCCCGCCTACCACCATCTCTTTGATCACTGCAAAGCAATGCAGTAAGATCATTTCCAAGACCAAAAAAATTGTTTTCTTTATGATTTTCCTTCAAGGAAATAAGAAGGTTGTGGCCACGGCTTCTAGACAAGGCTCCTCCACACAAAAACAATAGATGGACAAGGTCATGGACGAGTACAAGGACATTTTGGCCTCACCTACATGGTTACCTATATACTATCGTGTCAAGCACTCCATCGATTTGACCCTGGGCGCATCGCTACACAATATACCAATCTATCGACTCTTTGTTTTGGAGAACAATGAGATCAAGAGGAAGATTCAAGAGTTGTTGCACAAAGAGCACATTAGGATAAGCTCATCACCCTGTGGGAGACCGATTATATTGGTACAGAAGAAGGAAGGGACCTGGAGACTCTGTATTGACTATCGGGCGCTGAACAAGATCACTGTCCGAAATAGGCACCCAATCCCATGGATTATGAACTTCTGGACCAAATCAAGGGGGCCAAATATTTCAGAAATATTGACTTGAAGTCCTGTTATCAGTAGGTGCTTATCAAACCCTTTGATGTGTGGAAGAATACCTTCAAATCCAAGGATGGCTTTTCCAAATGGTTGGTCATGCCTTTTGGGTTGACGTATGCCCCTGAAACCTTCATGAGATTGATGGACAACATGTTGGCGACCCTTCACGAATGCATTCATGGTGATGTATCTAGATTGCACCTTTATCTTCAGCCAGAGTTGGCAAGAGAACCTCCACCATATTCAACGGGTCCTTCAAACCTTGTGACAACCCAAAGTGTTTTTCAATTTGGAGAAATGAAATTTTGGAATGACGCAAGTTCAATATCTGGGGTACATCATTGATGAGAAGGGTGTGCATGTGGACCCAGCCAAGATACAATTCATTCGGGATTGGCCAACCCCAATCACTCTAACAAATATCTGCAGCTTTCTGTGTCTTGCTAATTTCTACCATAGGTTCGTGTCAGGGTTCTCTTATATCACTTGGCCTTTAAGTCAAGTCACCAAGGGTGGAGCAAAAGAATTTTTTTTGGTCTGAAACCCAACATAAGACTTTTGTCGAGTTGAAGCATCACCTCTGCTACGCACCAGTGATAACATTACTAGACTTGCAGCAACCATTTGAGATTGAGACAGACATCCCCGACTATGTTATTGGTTTAGTTCTTACTCAACAAGGGCATCTAGTGGCTTACCATAGTGAGACACTTTCAGACACAGTCCTAATGTATCCCACTTACGACAAAGAAATGTATTCCATTATGCAGGTCTGCTGTCAATGGAAAAATTACATTATGGGGAAGGAAACAGCCATCCACATAGACCACCAGCCCCTGTAGTTCATACAGACATAAGGGAAGCTGCAGAATGATCACCATCAGAAATGGTCCACCTACCTACAATAGTTCCATTTGAACATTAAGTACAAGAGGGGAAGCACTAATAATGTTGCAGACTGCCTCAGCCGACCATCAGTCATGGCATTGATCACTATGCTCGTCTCATGTGGGAATGAGACTTTGGGGTGGCCACATCTTTACCAGTGCAATCCAGAATTTGACAACACATACCAGACACTCCTGGAAGGGAAGTAAGTTCCAAATTTTCACCTTCAGGATGCACTGTTATGCCACCTAGGACACATTTGTGTTCCTTCAAGTGAGTGTGTCAAGATGATTTGGGAGGCGCACTTCAGTCAATTTGTTGGACATTTCAAAGTAGAGAAAACAACGGCGGTACTACAGAAGTACTTTTATTAGCCGAAACTTTGTCAGGATGTTGGGAAGTACATTAGATCTTCCACCACCTGCACCATTGCCAAACCAACTATCAAGAAGCAAGGCATATATAATCCCTTACCTATTCCTAGTCAACCTTGGGAATCTATCTCCAACATAGTTACAGATCAAATGAGAGATATTACCTCAAAACAGGTACTCTAGCCCAAAAAACCCAAGAAAAGATGGAGAAAAAGCCCAAAAACAAAAATTATGTATGTGAGAACGATGTTTTTTAGAGTAAATTTTCAACAATTTTTTAAAATAGAAGTAGAAACCAATTTTTTTTTGCAAAATGGATGAAAAAACTCACTAAAAAAATAAGTGTTGATGCTGGAACAAAAAAAGATCGGGTTACAATTTTGACACTTTTTAGGAATGGGATTAAAGATAAAATATCAGGACTTTGAAAAACTATAAAATTCCAACAATTCTCAGACATGATGTTAAAGATAAAATATCATGTCTCAAATATTGATAATTCCAACAATTTCCATCCATGTTGTTAAAGATAAAATATCTTGACTCTAAAAAACCCTAAAATTGTAATTGTTTTCAACAACAACATTAAAAATAAAATATCATAAATCAGAAAAACCTTAAAATTTTGACAAATTTTCAACCATGGAATTAAAAAACTTAAGTTCTTAACAGATTTCAACTATGAAATTATGGACAATTCATATGACTAAAATATTTTTTTGAAATGGACAAGTAAATGAAAGATTCATTATTCCAAGAGTGATTTTTATTTCAAAGACTAAAACTATAGCTCTTTCCAAATTTTAGCCTAAGACAACTTATCCTATTGCAACAAAAACCTAAAAATCAACCATCAAAATGAAGTGTCCCTTTTGATGAGGCATTAAAATTTCAACATTTTTAAAACTATCTTCTACCAAATTATAACAATAAATAATATCATGTCAATATCATTGTATAATTTAAAAAATCAACATTAAATTCTGATATTTCTTTACTTTTAATCAAAATATCAGCTTTGGTAGATTGAATATCACATGCATTTTATTTTTGTAATTCACTATCGCATTCATCATGGATTCACTCAATATTGTAGGTATCTATTTTTTCATTAACATTTTTTATACCCCTTTATATTTTCTCATTAACTTTATGCTCCATTTTTTATATTTGCTAATATGAAAACCCTTTACCCCCTATATATCCCCCAATATATTATATCATTTTTTATCCAATATATATCTCCCAATATGAACCCATGTGGTATGATATTGCTCCCCCGGTAAATTCCCCCTGATTGCATTGTGGATAATCTAAAGAGATGAATTTTTCATAATTAAAACATATAATCCAACAAACATATGAATGACCCATAACTTCATGTAAGATCATATGGAAGTCAAAATATTTATTTCAAGTTACCATGCAAACATTTCTAAAGATATGAATTCCTTTTAATTAAAACATATAATCCAACAAATGTAGAAATGACTCATAAATTCATGTAAGATCATATGGAAGTCAAAATATTTATTTCAAGTTACCATGCAAACATCTCTAAAGATATGAATTCCTCATAATTAAAACATATAATCCAACAAACAAAGAAATGACTCATAACTTCATGTAAGATCATATGGAAGTCAAAATATTTATTTCAAGTTACCATGCAAACATCTCTAAAGATATAAATTCTTCATAATTAAAAAATATAATCCAACAAACATAGAAATGCCTCATAACTTCATGTAAGATCATATGGAAGTCAAAATATTTATTTCAAGTTACCATGCAAACATCATTTACATAAAATGTCTTAGACATTTATTCAAAATCATCCATAGGCTCTGGCACACCATCGGAATCTAAATCTTCAGATGAAGATGACCCATATTATTCTCTTTCATCAACTAAAGCCCCATGTGATTCAACATGCATGCCCACCATTTCAGGTTTCAAAGTATTATAGATCTATGACTAGGTTCAACAAGCTCCCATCTCAACATTATTTCTTTTGGTAGCAACTTCTTCAAAATCTCTATGGTCTTGAAGCGAAGAGTTCCTCTCTTTGTTAAATTAAAGTCATAGACAAGTATGTCAACATCCTTCAATTTTATGAGGCTTGTCCATGACAATTTATATTTGTACCCTTTATTTTCTCTTTTTGCCAATTTTTTTTATCAACTACCATCTCTGGCTTATACACACCATTGAATGGGTGGGTAGTTGTGGCATACCAATGTACTTTAACAACTGTAATATCTTCATTTTTTGTAATGACCCTTATAACCTTTGTAACCCAAAATAGATAGCCAAGTGGATCTCCACCTGCTAATACTGCTATCATGCAACCCTCCTTAACATCCTACATAGAACCCCTGTAAAGTTCTTCCATGGCTTCATGTTATGCACATGATCTTTTAGAACTAATATAGATTTCTCTTTCCTCTACCTATTGAGAATTAATAATGCCCTGAGATTTTGTTGCTCAGCAATGTGTCTTTCCTCCTGATGATTTGGCATATTTTGCGGCCAAATAAATTCAGTCTTCAAAAGTGTATCTTCATTTCATGATCTTGAAATGATATCACTTTGATCATTGAAAAAGACTCCCACCAAGATGAATCGGCAACATCAAAGTACTCATATGTATCTATAATACATCTTTTTATTTCTTCCAAGCATTCAAAATAATTTATCTCTCTCTTATGCCTTCGTGCATTATGGAGTTCAACAAATTATTGTAATAATATTACCTTGGATGCAAATATTGGATGATCTAGAATGAACTTAAAAAATGCTAAACCTGATTACAGTCCCCATTATGCAATCGTCGAATACTTCTTGCCCCATATAAGTATTTTTCCATCAATTTTTTTTATACGAAATTGATACTAGAAGCTAATGTCATTAAGGTGTTCAATGCATTTCTCCTCACCATTTGATCCTAGAATAAACCTTCGCATGTCAATAATTTCTTCCAATGCATGAAAAATAGGCTCTGGAATGTGTGCTTTCTAAATACATTGAATTAGTGATGCCAGTATCCCAACATCCGTCCTCCTCAATGTTACTAAAAAATGACTAAACATCTTATCAATATGGTCATGAGTGTGCCCAACAAGAAGGAAACCAATATGGTCATGAGTGTGCCCAACAAGAAGGAAACCAACCTTTACCTTTTTAAAAATTTCCAATTCAACAAGCATGTTTAGATATCCAAAAAGAACTTGATTTTTGTTTTCACGGCTTGTGTTGTCTAATTACAGATACAAAACTTCAAGAAGAATACCAGACCAATGAGAAAGAACATCAAGGATTATAGTTATGGTAATATTTGTGTCATTATGAATATTTGGAGCTATGAAGTAAACCCTTAGCAACATCTTCCCATTAAAGACCATATAACCAACCAAGTGAAATTGAATAAAGTTTTCTTCTTGTAAATTTTTTGGTATGCAAAAAAATGTGGCAGAAGTGTTTTATTTTGGTCCATACCATCAATTATCAAACCCAAATATTTATTTGGATTATCATAACACTTCTTTCTATGTTTATACAAATTTTGTATTTCACTTGTTTGTTGATTGCAATGATCTTGAAGTTCTTTAACAATGGAATATGCACGTAAAATAAAAGAAAACTATTAATAAATATATTTTCGTAGTTGATAATTATCCAATTTTTAAAAATTATGTTATGAATGCATACTTCTTTCTACCCCTTGACATTTATCTATTGAAAATGGCAATAAGAAATGCTATAAATAGCATTTCAGGTACTAGCGTTGGATATAGCAACAAGGAATGATAAAATAGAAATGCCAAAAATAGCATTGCTATAAATAGAATTTTAGGATACATTCCAATTTTAGATAGTCCCTGAATTAAAATTGAGAATTAAAATTCGAATTTGATCTTAGCAGCTATTTGAAAAATAATTAATTAATTCATCTTGAGTTAAATAGTTCGAGAAAATCAAACATGAAGTCTATGTGAAGACATGCAACAGTTTTCCCTTTGATTGAGGAAGTTATCCCTTAATTAAGGAGATTGAGATGAGTTGTACTTTGAGTTGTAATTAGTTAGCTCAGTTAACTGAGCTAAGTCTAGTTAGATTAGTTCCAACAGTTTGTGGAACTGATTGTGAGTTCATTTAGTTAATGCATGCATGCATGTAACTAGTGTACTTCAGATAACTGAATATTCTCTCATAAATAACTCATACATGTCAGTTCAGTCAGAGACCTAGTTGAGATCAGAGGAAGGGACACTATACTATTAGTTGGAGGAATTTTCCTATATAGGAAACTCATCCATGCAGAAGGAATTATCTCCTTCAGGATTGCACAATTATTTATGAGTTTGGTGAGTTGTGTGAGAGGTGAATTCACACAGGTGGCAGCATTGGACCCTAGGAGAAACTACGCAAGGAAATAGGAGGCTTGGAGGACTGGATGAAGGCATATGTTGTGTCTATTCAGTCTATGAGCAGCACTGAGGGATTGCACTGAGAGCTAAATAGCTTGTGAGCTAAAGCTTTGTGTAATCCAGACATATTTCCACTTGTATGATAATATAGATATCGGGTTTTTTAGTTGAGGCTTTCCCAGTGTATTCTTTTGTGTTCATGTGTGATTTCCTTCTCATTCTCTATTATATGCGTTCTATTTGATCTTTCTCAAAGTCGATTAAGCTTCTGCAAGTTTGTTTGTAGAAGTAGAATAAGTATTTTGCTTTAATATATTGCATTATCAGGTGATCTACAGTGGAATTTCCACATGGTATCAGAGCAAAGGTGATCAAAGCGAAGAACGGTATACTAAGAAGGGAGAAGTTCGAAGGTTGAAGTTCCTGATTATAGAATTCGAATTCTTATCACATCTCAAGTTTCACCAATGGCGTTCAACAGTTTGAGACTCGAGTATGCCCTTGATGGCAGCTCGAATTATATAGCTTGGAAGGATCACCTGGAAGTGGTATTAGAGGACAATGGTCTAAAGGACTTCATTGATAAAGAAGTCCCCAAGCCAGCAGCAACTAATGCCCAAGAATTGGTAGAATGGAAGAAATGTGTGGCTAGAGCGAGGAGAATCCGTCTAAATGGAGTTCGAGACCACATAGTCTTGAGTCTCCATGGGAAGGAGACATCGTTTTCAATGTGGAAAACATTGAAGGATCTATATCTAAACAACATCGATCAGAGGAAGCTAGTGATAAAAGACAAGCTTTGGAAAATCAAGTGTGAAAAGGGTGACACGATCTCTAGATATCTGAACAAGCTCACCACTTGCAGGGATGAGCTTGGAGGTGTAGGAATCACGACAGCCGATGATGACATGGTGAGTCTTGCTCTCCTCAGCCTTCCTAAGAGCTGGCATAGCTACCAAGACTCGGTAAATGGAAGAGAGAAATTGTGAGATTGAGAATGACTTTGGTCAGATCTAATGCAAGAGGAGATAAGAAGAAGCACCAGAGATGGTTCTTCATCTAAGGAGGATGAAGAAAATTGCACCTTAGCGAGTAAGGCAAAGAAAGGGAAGGAGAAGGATTCTCATCCCAAATCGATTTCTTCCCATGGTGGGAAGAAGTTTGACAAATTAAAAGTGTGATGCTTTCATTGTCATGAGGTGGGCCATTATGCAACAAATTGCCCATTGAAGAAATCCAAGATGGGATCCAAGGAAGGATCTGAAGGTGAGGCATTGGCCTCTCAGTTCGAATTGGATTTTACCGTCATCGCATGCATGGTTTCATCGATGATGGGTTGTGGTTGGTTTCTTGACAGTGGAGCCTCATTCCAGATGACCAGTGATAAGAGTCTATTCAATACCTTGGAGGAGAAAGACCTCAAGATACTCATAACGATGGGTAATGATGGAAAGTATAGTGTTTCAGGTGTGGGCACGGTTTCTTTTTAGAGGGAGCATGGAGCTTGCATTACCTTGACAGATGTGAAGTATGTGCCAGGACTAAAGAAGAACTTGGTATCAATCGCGATGTCGTCTTTAGTAAGGGAAAGGTTTTCCTTAGACACGTCACCACGAGACAGGTGAAGCAGATTGGTTCACGAGTCAAGAACCTATGCGATCTTGAGGTTCAAGATGCATGCAAAGCGTTGAGGAGCAAGGCAATTGTTGGAGACTTGGTGGTTGAGAGGGAGAGTACATTACCTCTCAACATGCAGCACCAAAAGAAGTCCCAGACAATTGTGGAGGAGCCACAATTGGTGAAGCAACTTAAAGAGGTTGTGGAGTAGCCACAATTGGAGAAGCAACTTCAGGAGGTTGTGGAGCAGCCACAATTGGAGAAGCTGAGAGGAGATCGAGTGGAGGCATCCACTAATGCAAAGACCTCCAATAGGGGGAAATTTCGAGCCAAGTGGGCAGAGGGATCACATGCATCCATACCTCCAGGTAGGAGGTGGGGCGATGTGGAGTGACAGTCCCAAGAACACTGAAATAGGGGTAGGATCTTTAAGGTACCCAACCTATTTTATTAAACCTTGCTACGGGAGCCCGGACGAGGAGTAGCAAGATTAACTAAGTGGGTAGAGACAGATGCAGATGGAGTGGCAGAGGAAGCTTCAACATCAGAGGGTGTTTCTAGCCCAACATGGAGGTTAGTTTGGTGATCAGTTACTTACTTCTCAATAACTGAGATGCAGTGCAGCAGTGGGCAGCACGATGCAACATGATGAGAGGAGGTGCAATGCGGATGCAATGCTGGGAGATAGGACTAGTAGCAGCATGGATGCAGTAGGAGGAATTAATGTGATTGATGCAGTTAGAGATCAAAGTGACAGAGGCTAGAGTAGTCAGATATTGAAGAGTACAAAGGTGTAGAATTTTTCAGTTGATAGAGGCAATAGTAGTCAAAGACTTTGATGACAAAGGCATCATTCAGATTCAAGTTGGATATTTTTTTGTTTCTAGAGTTGCTGGAGCAACAACACTAGGGAGAAGTGTTGCATGCAGGACATTCCAAAAGTTTAGGATCGGGTTCGAGTTGAATACTTTTCTTGTTGAGAGGGAGTGTTGAAATGGAAACAAGAAATGCTAAAAATAGAAATGTTATAAATAACATTGCTATAAATAGAATTTCACGTACTAGTGTTGGATATAGTAACAAGGAATGATAAAATAGAAATGTTAAAAATATCATTGCTATAAATATCATTTTGGGATACATTCCAATTTTAGTTAGTCCCTGAACTAAAATTAAGAATTAAAATTCGAATTTGATCTTAGCAGCTGTTTGAAAAATAATTAATTAATTCATCTTGAGTTAATTAGTTGGAGAAAATCAAACATAAAGTCTATGTGAAGACATGCAACAGTTTTCCCTTTGATTGAGGAAGTTATCCCTTAATTAAGAGAGATTAGGATGAGTTGTACTTTGAGTTATAATTAGTTAGCTCAGTTAACTGAGTTAAGTCCAGTTAGATTAGTTCCAACAATTTGTGGAACTGATTGTGAGTTCAGTTAGTTAATGCATGCATGCATGTAACTAGTGTACTTCATATAACTGAATATTCTCTCATAAATAACTCATGCATGTCAGTTCATTCAGAGACCTAGTTGAGATCAGAGGAAGGGACAATGTACTATCAGTTGGAGGAATTTTCCTATATAGGAAACTCATCCATGCAGAAGGAATTATCTCCTTCAGGATTGTGCAGTTATTTATGAGTTTGGTGAGTTGTGTGAGAGGTGAATTCACACAAGTGGCAGCATTGGACCCCAAGAGAAACTGCACAAGGAAATAGGAGGCTTGGAGGACTAGAGGAAGGCATATGTTGTATCTATTCAGTCTATGAGGAGCATTGATAGATTGTACTGAGAACTGGATAGCTTGTGAGCTAAAACTTTGTGTAATCTGGACATATTCCCACTTGTATGATAATACAGAGATCGGGGTTTTTTAGCTGAGGCTTTCCCCAGAGTATTCTTCTGTGTTCATGTGTAATTGCTTTTTCATTCTCTGTTATATGTGTTCTATTTGATCTTGCACAAAATCGATTAAGCTTCTGCAAGTTTGTTTGTAGAAATAGATCAAGTATTTTTCTTTAGTATATTGCATTATCAGGTGATCTACAGTGGAATTTCTACATTATTCCTTTTTTATTTAAGAGAAGCACATGTACTGCAAACCCCCATCCTTGTCTTCTTAGGAATACAAACATAGTTGAATTCATTCTTCCATATCCTTCTAAAATATGAATATGTAATAAAATTACCATCTCCTTCAACACCTGCATATTCTTTGTATAAGTTGTAGATTTGTCGCCTTTGTAAAAGGAGACTGTGCAGCCCGTGGTTTTTTATGAACAAAAATAATATGAGAAACAATTAGAGAAGCTTAAAGGTATGGATCATCAAGTGGATCAAATTAAATAAAAATACCATAGGGATAAGATGGCCTTGTTTAAAGATGTGAAGCTTCTTTTCCTGCTCCTCAAAGGGAAAAACACAAGCTAAAATGGACTTTGCCTCTGTATAGGAAAGTGAAGAACATATATGTGCAAAACCTAGTCCTAAAGAGAAAGCTTAGGTTAATGAAGAAAAGGCTTGTTGAAGTTGGGGAAGCTAGGAGAAAGAGGAAGATAAGTAAGTTAGATCTGTTGGTTAAGGCAGTTGAAGAAGAGAGAACTGGTGAGAAAATGAGTTGACATCTACTACCCATAGGTGTTGCGCATAAGGTGAGAAACAATATTAGGGTTTCTTGAGATATACATTTTTGGAAATTTTTTGATGTTGACAAGGCATGGATACCTTTATTACAGTCAACATGGAATTAACTAGTAGGTTTCGACAAATGACCAACCATCAAAGAAAGAACAATTTGGTTTTGCACTAAGGTTTTGCGCTCAGTTGTTGCACATAGACACAGTTAGCCATATTTTGTCTTAAAATTCAAATTTTGACTTCTAGTAAGAGTTATGAGCATGTAAATAGATGGAAAATTATCCTAGGAGTTATGGCTAGTATTTATTGATTAGTTTTTCAAGTCAATGATGTATTAAATTAGGATTGGTTGTAAGAAAAACAGTTCATATATTTCAGTATATGCATTAGTTTTTGAATGTATCTAGGTAAAAGTTGGTTTTGATCAATGAATTCGACCACCTATAGTAGGGGATTGAAGCTTTGAGGATGTATAAGGATATAAAATGTATTGTAAAGGTTCTATTAGTTGAGTTTAGAGAGAAGGTGTTCTAAGCAGTGTAATTTTGAAGAATTTTTGCCAGTGAATGAATGGAATAGCAAGTGATTTCCAGGGATTGTTGTGTCATAATTTTGGTGGCTTGTTATCCTTTGAATTGTGAGTTATATTATGTGTTCTTCATCCCTTTAATGTGCATCTTTATTGTCTGGATATAACCAGATGATTGATTCATAATTCATCCTTAATGATGCTTTGATTAGTTTACAAAGTTATTAATGTTTTCATCTTTAGAATAACATTTTAGAATTCATCTATTTTTTGATGCTCTAATGTGATTTTCCCTCAATTTTTCTTTCTTCACCCTCCACAACAATTTAATCTAAAACCACCACCAAATCTTCCTACCTCACCCCTGTGGAGAAAACGCGTTATTTTCCAATCATCTCATTGGACAGAAAACATATTTTGATCATGACTCCATGCCCGATGGTTTTACTCATTTTCTCATCAACAGATCTCTAAAATCAAAACCTTTTTGAGCTTATTACCTCGCCTAATATCCTATTTTTTTTATTAATCTAAGTGATAGATCCTTCTCTGGGTTAGAAGGGCTAGATGTTGGCATAAAGTGGTTTGTGGTTACTTTTGCAACTTTCCTCCTAGCCTAGGAAAACTACGAAGTGCTGACAGGTGGAATAGAAAGTGAAACCCACCATGGAGAAGTTTAAATATTCGTTAGAGTCATAGCTTGATTATTCTTATCCACGTGATTGTCCTTATTCTTTGGATGAGAAAATAAGACAAAGAAATTTTTCGAAAAGCTTTAGATTAGATAAACGAGGTGATGAATTTGAGGCTGCTCTATGATCTTAATGTATCATACGAGGAAGTTAGGCACATGAACTTCAACATTCGCTTTGATTTGTTAGGCAATGATTCTCTTAGGAAAGTCTGGAAATTGATAAATTGTGTCTGTAGTAACAACAGTGGTCAAATGAGCAATGATGATGGTGATATTAATATTTGTATTATAGGTAAGTTGGGCATGAATGTGTTGTTGCACCCAAGTTGCCAATAATGAGAATAAGAATGTGTTAATAATGAGTGTGCTTCCATATGTGAACAATGACCCACATCTTGAAAATATGACAGGAAGTGTTTTAAGTGCTAATGTTGTTGCTCATTATTGTCATAAGAGGGGGTATAATGTTATATATATGGGATTGATGAATATGGTACAACTACATAAACAAAGGCAATGGACGAGCATTACACTCCATGACAAATGTGTGATAAACCCGATGTTATTCATAAGGAAATATATGAGTGGTTTGAGTTTAGTTTTGATGAGTTTGGTCTTACATCTACACCTCAGCAAACTTAAATATGCCAAGTAGTTTTTCAAAATATTTGGGAGAGAAATTGGCTTTCTGATAATACAATGCAACAACTTTATTGAGATACAAGAAGTCACTTTTAGCATATGGTTTTGTGGAAAGTGTTTTCCCCACAACTAGATATGGCTAAAAGGATGCACAAGGTGATCAATGTGAAATTTAAGGTAAACTATTGAATAAAAAATAACTTTAAAATCCTAGGTGTAGGCATATTTGTGATACAAAACACTTATTCTTAGAACTTTCAAAGTTAAAGGATAGGTCAGAATCTAATATATCAAGAATATGTGTGGTTTGACACTCTAATTGGATACATATCTATAACATCATGCTATACAAAATATTGAGAAAATTAGTGGAAAAATAAAGAAAATGTGGAGCTTTTTCAGTTTATGGGAAGGGAAATGACACATTCCCTACAATCATGTTTCCTTATACACTCCTTGGAATAGGTGAAAATTGGACTTTGATGAAGACAATTAGTGTTATTGAATACATAAATTATAAAGCAAGTAAGGTTTCTAAAAGAAAATGGATGGCTATGTTTGGAAATGATGTTAAATACCACAATAAGAACCCCTTGCCATTGATGTCAAAGGGGGACATAAGGAGAATTCTTAGGATAAAAAGGGGGAGAAAAAAATCAGTGTTCCCATCAATGCCATAGGGGGAGATTGTTGGTGAAGTTTTCATTGATGGAAAGGGGTGTTGAAGGAAGCTTCATGTGTTGATCATTGTGTAATATGAATCAGTGGTTTAAGTGATGCAATGATGTCAAAGAGAGTAGTGTTCTTGTGTTAGCTGAAGGTTTATTCTTCACAAAATGTAATTCCTATTCACATAGTTTAGTTCTTTCTCAAATGTTCATTAACAATATGATCAATTTAGTTTGAGTGTCTAATGAGTGATGCAAAGCAGAGGTATGGCCTTAGAGATTTATATTCAAAGGTATTCAACATTAGAGGTATTGTTGTCCCTATGTATATATTGTTAATCATGTAAAGTTGTGAGTAAGTATGAATCTTTTCAGAGGTATGTGTCTTGCCACAAGTGCATATGTTGGGATGTAAATGCTTGAAGATGTTGTGATGTAAATGCTTGAAGATGTTAAGATGTAAATTATTGGCATATATTTTTCCATGGTTTATGCAATCATTACAATTCTAACATAAACATTTAATATGATCTAGAGGATCATTAATTTTGTTTCAATATTCAAATATGAAAGATGTGAAATGTATAGGTGGAACATAAAGAGACAACCTTTCGTTTTACATTCCTACATGGAATACTAACAGTCAACAAGCATGTATATAAAAAGATGTGCTTTTGGATGGAAAAATAGTTGCTTAGATTATGAGTTGAAAGAGTTATTGTGAGGCCTAGATCATGAATTAATTAGAAAAGAAATAAAGAGAAAGAAGAGTAGTAGAATTGAGGAAGAGGAGGTAGAGGTAAAGTGTAGAACAACGATAAAGAGATGGAGGTGTTTGGTACTAAAGAATAGGTAAACCAACATATTAAATGTTTTGCGTATTAGGGGATTGGTGTCTCATTTCAAGTAGTAGGCTGAAAAAGAACATGTTAGAGCCTGTAAGTGGAAATAGGTGATTCCAGCAAGTTGGAGCTTGCAAAAGAAAAGGCTAGGTAGAAGCCTACATAAAATTAATGTAGGTGGGAGTGGGTGCTTCTAACAAGTTGTAGCTTGCAAAATATAATAGAGATTGAAGCCTCCTCGTTATAAGTCTATTTGGGCACATCACTCCCAACAAAAAAATCAGTGTAAATAGGGTCTATCAAACACTAATTCAATTGCTACATGCCCTAAACATGCCACCTCATTGGGTGCTTTCATCCATGAGAGTTTCCTGACTTCAAACCCTGTTGAAGTGCTTCCTTGGGTCACCAGCACACCCCTGGTCAGGGGTAAGTGCTTTGTAGAGCAGGTAGCCCCATTCAAGGTTGTGTTGCAGAGCACCTAAGCCCACTCAAGCCTGCATTGGGCAAGAATCCTTGAAATGTTCATTGGATCTTGAGTATATTCCTCCTTTGTAGAGCCTTCTAGAAGGAACCCAACTCTTATCCTATCAAGATGAGCTCGACTTAGGATAGCCTTGGATCATATAGTCCTCTATCCTATCATCCCTTTAAACATGGAAACTAATCATCCAATTATGGAAAACCATTCAATGCCATATTAATGACAAAACCACTTGCATTCATCTATAAATTGGCCTCCATCATAAAGCCAAGGGGCTGTGGATATTATAGAGAAATATTGTTGGTTTAGAGACTTGAAATCATTGTCAAAGTAATGTTATGCTACTAGATTGATGTTGTTATTGGTGTGATGAGGGCTAGGACTAAGCTGGATGAGTGACACGAGATCGAACCTCATTGGGTGTAACTTCTCCTTTTATCAATCAATAAAGTTGTTTGTTCCTTTTCCAATACTTTTGTCTATATCTTTGATGAATGTATGCTCAAATGTTGTTGGTACCATTTGTTTACAATAAATAAATCATATGCTTTGATTGTTGTCTTTTTCTATTTATGTTGGCAAGTACCAATTGAGCGAATTCAATTTGAGTGGGAGCCACGGGAGCAACTCAAAGGAGATCAAAGGAAGTGAAGGATCACAAGTAGTTTCTTTTATCTTATTTGTTTATTGTAGGAAAAGGTTAAACATCTTTACTTCTGTTGTTCTAAGTGTAACTACCCACTTAGGGAAGATATAATCATCCGTAGGTATAAATTCTATATAACAAATTGGCGACTCCATTGGGGATCAACCATCATTTTTGGTAGTTATCCCTTGTCTTAGCAGCACCAATAGACTTTGCTTGAGTTCATTTACCTATATTCAGTCATTTTGAAGCTTGTTTGGTAAAAATGTGTGCTTATTTGTGTGCTGATAGTGCTCTCTAGCATCAATGCATTGTTGTTCTTGACACAGTTTGCTACAGACTAGCCTTAGCCTAGAGACAATGCTCTACAACGCACTGTCTCCCACTCAGGGCTGCACTGGTCCTTGTCAAGCCAAAAACCCATCTTTTTGATTGATTTTTTTCAAACTGTTTCACATCTTGTTTGCTAAATGGTCAATGTTTCTCTGTCCCTGAAGTCCAAATTAGAATTTCTTTTCCATGCCCACTATGGCTTTGTTTTCTCAATGTTTCTTTATGTTTTCTTTATCATTGTTGAATCAATCCCAAAGTTGGCTTACATTAATTATTTTTTATTTTTCTAAAAAAGAATTGTTGTAAAGTCTTCATTTCTTTGAAAAAGAAACTGTTGTAAAGTCTTCGTTTCTTGTTAAGCCAGTACAACATTGCCTTCATCTTGTTCATGTGAAGAAGGGTGCTGCCATAAAATCAGAAGTTGAAAAATTTTTGCATGCTAGTTTCATATACCTCATTCCTCTTACCGATTGGGTTTCCAATATTGTTCCTGTCATGAAGAAACAAGGAACAATACGAGTGTGTGTTGATTATAGGGATGTTAATCATGCTTGTCCAAAAGACAACTATCCCACTCCCTTTATCGACCAGATAATTGACGGATGTGCTGGATGTGAAATATTTTCATTTATGGATGGCTTTTTCGGCTATAATCAGATCAATATCTACCTAGAAGACCAATCTAAAACTGCCTTTATTTGTCCCTAAGGCAAATTCGCATATAGGAAACTCCCTTTTAGTTTGAAGAACATTGGGGAAACTTTTCAGAGGGAAATGAATTATGCCTTCCACAACATCAAACACATCGTTCAACCCTATCTAGATGACTTACCTACTCATTCATGGAAACAGGCTGATCACCCACAATGTTTGAGAGCCATCATTTTATGGTGCCGACACTACAAAATTGAAATCAATCCACATAAATGTGTGTTTTGTGTTGGTTATGGTTGTTTGCTTGGTTTCATAGTGTCCAAAGAAGGAATTTGACTCGACCCCTTGAAGGTTAAGGCAATTCTTGATCTGCCTCCACCTTCCAATTTACTTTAGTTACAGAGACTCCAAGGGGTTGAATCCATGAGAGGAGGAGCAATTGCAAGAAAGACTAAACTAATAGCTAGGTACAGGGTGGTTAAAATGACTTATCCCTAACTTAAGCAAATTGATTCATTACAAGTCATGTAGGCCATTTGACTAATGTATTTACCATAGATAACAGTAAAAAACATAATAATTACATCATCTTCATCAATTACATCAATAAAACATCAATTTCCCATAGGTGAAATTCAATTTGGAGAGAAACAGTGAAAATTGGAGAAGAATATCAAACGCACTATCCCTTTGTCAAACGCGCCCTCCCAGTGTCAAACGCGCCCTCCAACTTCAATGCTACTTTTGGGTGCCTTCCCAGTGTCCAAATTTTCTCCAATATAGCTCATTGGAAATCCCTTCGAGTCTATTTTCCAGATATGCCTTTAGTTTTCAATTTGGAGGTCATTTTCCCTGTCAAAATCTCAACCTCCTAAGCTCGGTAAACGCGCAGTGCCCAAGCCAAAAAAAAGGCAAAAAGGTGGTTTTTTGGTGGTTTTTGACCCTTTTGGCTGACCAATTTTCCTCCAAATGCATAGGGTGCATGTCCTCATCACTCTATATTCAAAAATGCTGGCCTTTTTTCAACCATATCCCTCAAAAAAGAGCACAGCACCTGCATTTGACATTTTGGTTGTCTTGAAAATGCTTTAAAAAACACAGAAAATCAAAACTTGCAAAATTTGTTCAAAAATTGTCAAAATTGGTGGGTTGATGGCTGATCATATGTTTGAGGCATGGAGTGATGCCTCAACAAGAATATCTAGCCTTCTTTTCTCCTGTTTCTTGGTCAAGGCTTCAATTTTTGCATGAGCTCTTTTGAGTTTGGCTCTTGCAATTTTGTTTCTCATGCCATATTACTTTTCCATCCTTCTCTGAATATCAATATCCCTTTTGGCCTTGTCTAATAGGCCCTCAAGATGATTTTTCACGCTCTCGAGCCAATGCCCTGGGTTCTCATTTATCATTTTGGCAAATTTCTCATCTAGGGTGAGCTCATTGACTAGTTCTGCCTCCCTTTGCTTTTCTAGCTCCAAAGCTCTCTTTAGGCCTCTAGTCCTTGGCCTTGTTCTTGGCACCAGTTCATCAAGCTATTCATCATATTGTCCATATGCCTCATCAAGTAAGGCCTTAGCCTTTTCAGCCTCTCTCTTTGCTTTGACGAGCTGAATCTCCATGAGCTCATTTTTACCTCAAATTGCTTGTTCTCCTGCTCATAGTATGAGATAATGTATTTGGCCTTTTACAAGTTGACTTGGAGCTATCCTATGAGTGAATTATTCTCCTTGATGACAATGGTCATGATCTCATTGTCATCATGTTCATTTGGGTCACCTAATTGAAAATCATGCTCTGTCTCGTGGAGGTCTTCCTCCTGCTATTGGATCTCTGTCTCTATAACCTTTTCCTTACCCTTTTGTACCTTCTTTGTCGATGAAGAAGGCAAGGCCCCTCCCACAATCTGTGGGTCAAAAACTTGCCTATGCCCTCTCTAATAGGTATGTGTCAAGGTACCTAGACCAACCCCTTTAGGCTTACTGCTCTCACCGTGCTCAATGTGTTCTTGGTCAATGCCTTCATCTCTGCCAGGTGAATGAATAGTCTGATGAGATGATGATGATGAAGGTGATGGTGTGGCTGACTCATCAGATGAAGATGGATTATGTATGGGCTGAGGTGGAGGAATGGAGGTGGATGGATGAGAATTTGAAGGTGCTTCTTAGCCATGCTGAATAGGTGGGACTGTGAAAATCTCATTGAATATGAAAGTGTCCCGTGCAATGTTAAGCTGATCAAGGTGGTGTAGGACTATCATCTTGATGAAGGAGTGGTGAAATATACTTTGCATTTGATGATCATAATATTTCCTTTGAGTAATGAATGACATCTTGTCAATGTCCCGGTAAAGAAAGTAGGGAAGAGTGAGCATTTTGACTCTTGTAAAATGCATGAGTATCCGAATATGATAGGAATAGAGCCTGGAAAACCTACCCTCACATGTGAAGTACTTCATGATGATTTTCATCATGGGAATATATCTGTCTAAAAGGTAAGAGAAAGGAAAAATCCTCTTTCTCTCATTCTTATATCTTGGTTTAAGATATGGCTCACAATAAAATGATCCAATTCTCCTTGTTTAAACCATTTTTCCCCAACATTTGGGATCCCAGAGGCATCTGATATGATAGCAGGAGATATAGTGAAGGTGACACCAACAAGGGTTACCTGGTTGTCATGGAGGTGTTGGAAATAGCAACAAGAAATGCTAAAATTAGCATTGCTATAAATAGAATTTTAGGTACTAGTATTGGACATAGCAACAAGGAATGAAAAATGGAAGTCCTAAAAATAGCATTTCTATAAATAGCATTTCAGGATAGATTCCAATTTTAATTAGTCCCTGAACTAAAATTCGAATTTAGTCTTACTAACTGTTTGAAAAATAATAAATTAATTCATCTTGAGTTGATTAGTTGGAGAAAATCAAACATGGAGACTATGTGAGGACATACAACAGTTATCCCATTAATTGAGGAATTTATCCCTTAGTTAATGAGTTGTAATTTGAGTTGTAATTAGTTAGCTCAGTTAATTGAGTTAAGTCCAGTTAGATTAGTTCAAATAGTTTGTTAAACTAATTGTGAGTTCAGTTAGTTAATGCATGCATGCATGTAACTGCTGCACTTTAGATAATTGAATATTCTCTCATAAAAAACTCATGTATGTCAGTTCAGTCAGAGACCTAGTTGAGATCAGAGGATGGGACAGTGTACTATCAGTTGGAGGATTTTTCCTATGTAGGAAACTCATCCATGCAGAAGGAATTATCTCCTTCAAGATTGTGCAGTTACTACTGAGTCAAGTGAGCAGTGTGAGGTGGGAATTCACACAAGTGGAAGCACTAGACCCCAGGAGAAACTACACAAGGAAATAGGAGGTTTGGAGGACTGAAGGAAGGCATATGTGTTGCCTATTCTATCTATGAGCAGCAATGAGGAACTGTACTGAGAGTTGGATAGCTTGAGAACTAAAGCTTTGTGTAATCCTGAGATATTTCCACTTGTATGATAATACAGATAGTGGGGTTTTTAGCTGAGGCTTCCCCTGAGTATTCTTCTTTGTTTCATGTGCGATTGAATCTTCTTCTCTCTTATATGTGTTCTAACCGATCTTGCTCAAATTGATTAAGCTTCCACAAAGTTTGATAGTAGAAGTAGATCAAGTATTTTGCTTTAGTATATTGCATTATCAGGTGATCTACGGTGAAATTTCTACATGGTATCAGAGTTGAGTTTATCAAAGCTGTGAATAGTATACGAAGAAGAGAATTCGAAGTTAAAAAAAAAAAAAAAAAAAAAAAAAAAAAAAAAAAAAAAAAAAAAATAAATAAAATAAAATAAAATTGGGCCGCGAGTTTGCAGAGCAGATCTGAAAATTTTTGTGCAAAATTTTTAGAAAAAAATAGTATATCTAGATTCCTTGCAAAAAAATACCCAAATTCAAAAAAACAATCCGCTGAATCGAAGTTCGGATGAGGGAGATATCACAAATTTAAAATCATCTCTTTTTCCAGAAAATTTCTTGACGGCGGGAAAGATGAAACAAATTGGTGTGCTAGCCAAGAACCTGTATGCACGTAAGGTACAAGATGCATGCAAAGCCTTGAGGAGCAAGTCAAAGGTTAGATACTTGGTCGTTGAGAGGGAGATTAAATTACCTCTCAATATGTTGCACCAGAAGATGTCTCAGACAATTGTGGAGGACTCACAATTGGTGAAGCAACTTCAGGAGGTTGTGGAGAAGCCACAACTAGAGAAGCCGAGAGGAGACTGAGTGGAGGCATCCACTCATGCAATGACCTCCAGTAGGGGGGAATTTTGAGCCAAGTGGGCAGAGGGATCACATGCATCCATACCTACAGGTGGGAGGTGGGGTGATGTGTAGTGATAGTCCCAAGAAGGTTGAAATAGGGGTAGGATCCTTGAGGTACCCAAACCCTTTGATTAGACATTGCTACGGGAGCCCCGATGAGTAGTAGTAGGACTGTCTAAGTGGGTAGAGACAGATGCAGATGGAGTGGCAGAGAGAGCTATAGTGCAGGAGTCCCAAGACAATGCAAAGCTAGCAGGTTGTAGCAATGTGAGAGGCACAGGAGTGTTGCGCCAGTGCAAGATGGCACAGAGAGGTGTGCAATGGTGCGAGATGCAGGGAGTTGTTGCAAAAGCTTAGAGGTAACAGAGGGAGCACTTGCCAGTAGCAGAGGCAACTTTAGCATCAGAGGGTGTTTTTAGACCAACAAGTCAGCTGGGAGATTTTGTGTTTCTAGAGTTGTTGAAGCAACAACACTTGGGAAAAGTGTTGCATGCAGAACATTCCAATGGTTCGGGATCGGGTTCGAGTTGAATGCCTTTCTTGTTGAGAGGGAGTGTTGGAAATAGCAACAAGAAACGCTAAAAATAGCATTTCAGGTACCAGTGTTGGACATAGCAACAAGGAATGAAAAATGGAAGTGCTAAAAATAGCATTTTAGGATAAATTCCAATTTTAATTAGTCCATGAATTAAAATTGAGAATTAAAATTTGAATTTAATCTCACTATCTGTTTGAAAAATAATTAATTAATTCATCTTGAGTTAATTAGTTGGAGAAAATCAAACATGAAGTCTATGTGAGAACATGTAACAGTTATCCCATTAATTGAGGAATTCATCCCTTTGTTAAGGAGATAAGAATGAGTTGTAATTTGAGTTGTAATTAGTTAGCTCAGTTAACTGAGTTAAGTCCAGTTAGATTAATTCAAATAGTTTGTTGAACTAATTGTGAGTTCAGTTAGTTAATGCATGCATGCATGTAACTGTTGCACTTCAGATAATTGAATATTCTCTCATAAATAACTCATGGATGTTAGTTTAGTCAGAGACCCAATTGAGATCAGAGGATGGGACAGTGTACTATCAGTTGGAGGATTTTTCCTATATAGGAAACTCATCCATGCAAAAGGAATTATCTCCTTCAGGATTGTGCAGTTACTACTGAGCCAATTGAGCTGTGTGAGGTGGGAATTCACACAAGTGGAAGTGCTAGACCCCAGGAGAAACTGCACAAGGAAATAGGAGGCTTGGAGGACTGAAGGAAGGCATATGTGTTGTCTATTCTGTCTATGAGCAGCAGTGAAGGATTGTACTGAGAGCTAGATAGCTTGAGAACTAAAGCTTTGTGTAATCCTGAGATATTTCCACATGTATGATAATACAGATAGAGGGGTTTTTAGCTGAGGCTTTCCCCTGAGTATTTCTTTGTGTTTCATGTGTGATTGAATCTTCTTCTCTCTTATATGTGTTCTGATTGATCTTGCTCAAATTGATTAAGCTTCCGCAAAGTTTGATATTAGAAGTAGATCAAGTATTTTTCTTTAGTATATTGCATTATCAGGTGAACTATGGTGAAATTTGTACAAGAGGTTGGTGATGAATAATCTAGTCAACACGGGATGATGCTGGATCCTTTCCACTTTCTCACAAAACTCAAAACAGCCCATATGCTTAAAGCTAGTCACAATAATGGGAGATGCCATGAGCTCTCTAGTATTAGTTGGCTCATGTCTAATGATTCTCCCTCCTTTCTTAGATAGCCTCCTTGACCTGTCTTTCTTCCTCACTCTGACTTCTATTCTCTTCTTCTACCATGAGTTATTGGAGTCAAAACCTAGGGAGATGATGAAATGGAATGTAGGTGTAGGGAGTATGGAATGATGTGAGGAAATTGAGGAGATGGAAATCGGGATGTGACAAGGGTAGTTATGAAATGTAGTAATGGTAGTGGGATGCTAAGAAATGAGTTTTAGGAGTGGAATTAGGTTACTAGGGTTTTAAACTTAGTATGAC
Organism: Pinus taeda; assembly: GCA_000404065.3. Classification (NCBI taxonomy): domain Eukaryota; kingdom Viridiplantae; phylum Streptophyta; class Pinopsida; order Pinales; family Pinaceae; genus Pinus; species Pinus taeda. The sequence goes on along the minus strand of APFE031010272.1, from coordinate 142,262 downwards.
TGCAAAACAAATGAAACACCATATAAATCAATTGTGAAGGAGAGGAACAATGTAATTTTAACCTATTTGCTTGCTGGAGCACCTTGGTGGCAATTTTTTATGTTTGGAGCAATGTAGTGCATTTTGGGCAATTTCTGGTTGTTCTCAGGCAAAGGTGCAGTACAATGGTCAAACGCGCCCTCTCCTTACAGGCGCGCAACGCCCTTATAAAATACACTAAATTTCCTAGCAAACACGTAGCACCAATTCTAAACGCGCCCTCCAGTTTCTAAACATGCCCTCTTCTTTTAAAACGCACCCTCTGCCCCTGTTTTGCCCAATTTCGCCTAAAATTCGAAAATTCTCTTTTGCTGAGGAGGCTTTGAGAGTTTAGGATTGCAAATGAATGATGCATAGATGTCTTTGAGGGCTTTTATACTTGAATGGGTTTTAATTTATGATTTTAAAACCCCTTTTCTAATGTTTCATTTCACTTTTCAAACTTTCACACTAATGTTCTTTGACTTTCTAACCTTTTTTCCTTTGACAGGTGGATGATGCTTTGGCCATACTTATTTTGACCTTTTCTTGGATGCTCTTGGTAATGGAATTGAGTAGGCAGCTAAAATGGTGACTTATTACATATAATAGACATAGAATTACATAAATGAAATAAAAAATATTACATTTGTTTCAAAGTAAAAATTTACAAACTGGAATAAATTCGTTTCTTGAAATCAAAATTGAAACTTCAGTAACCATGGTTTTACATGTTACATGCTTGTAAAACCTTATTTAACTAAAAAGGGGATATTATTTGCTTCAGTCTCATACTTTGTCAACCTTATTCAGTGAGATGGTGATTGATTGGACCTTGGGAAAATGAAACCTATTTGACCTAATGGAACCTTGAATGACTGAACTTCAAGTGGACTTGATTGATATAAAACATGATGAAATGAACCTTTATAGTCAATGGATGCTCAACAAGACACATGAAGGTGGGCCCAACAAATACAAATTTTGAGAGGGGAGTGTGAATTTTGATTTTTGACTACCATCAGTGAGTAAATTTTTGCATGGCGACCTAGGTGGAATGATAAAAATTTCAAATGGGACACTAATATGATATAAAAGAGGAATCTTGATCACTGATGGCAGTATGCAAATACTGACTCTAACAACCCTCACTCAGTCGGGGGGCATGGGTATATTATTGTCACCATTGACTATTTTACGAAATGGGTCGAGCCGATGCCTACATTAAACAACAGTGGTGGGACAACTGCACTTTTTTTGTTCAACCATGTGGTTGCACGGTTTGGTGTACCACAAGCTGTAGTTACAGATCATGGTTCGCATTTTCACAATCATGTGATGACTAAATTAAATGCCAAGTTAGGACTCTCACATGATAGTTCTACTCCTTATTATCCACATGCTAATGGACAAGTTGAAGCCATCAACAAAGTCCTTAAGAGAATGGTTCAACGAATGATAGGAGTTCACAAACGAAACTAGCATTTGATCTTGTACTGAGCCTTGTGGGCTTACCAAACCTCAGTAAAAAATGCAACTAGATTCACACCTTTCCAATTGGTGTATGGTCTTGAGGCAATCTTGCCAATACAATGTGAGATTTCATCACTAAAACTCCCAATTGACTTGTTACCTGACACTTCTGATGAGGAAGCATATTTCTTAGAACTCATCCATATAGATGAAACACGTCGTGAAGCCGCATTGGCCAATGAATCACATTAGAAACGAATTAAGGCACAATATGACAGCAATGTCAAGCCTCGCATATTCTCATAAGGAGACCTGGTCTTGCTTTATGATTAAGAAGCTGATAAATTAGGAACAGGAAAATTTAAACCATTGTGGATGGGCCCCTACATTGTCAAGCATGTTTTGGCCAAAGGCACTTACAACTTGGTTGGTTATGATGGAATTCCGTTGTTGCAGCCCTGAAATGGGTTGTATATTAAATGTTACTATGCTTGATTATGCATAGTAAAAACACTATATATATGCTTTGATTACGTGTGTATGTCATAGTGTGATTTTTAGAGTTTTTATGTGGTTAGTAATCCAATTTGCATTTGTTGCAAATGTCAAAATATTCGGAACCATTTGTTGGTTATGTCGATGGTGCTAGTCGTAGTGCGTAGAACCTATCCTCTGCAGCATGGGCCATATTCGCTCCAAGTGGCGAGTTAGTGATTTTTTAAGGGATTTGTATTGGTCATTCTATGAAAAATATCACTGAGTATAGCACATTGATCAAAATCCTCTCTGATGCCATTTCACTTGGCATTCATCGAATCATCATGAGGCTAGACTCACAACTTGTCGTACTACAACTTACGAATTTTTATACCGTCTGAAATCCAACTATTCATCGTATATTCCTTAGAGTTCGTCTCTTGGAAAGACATTTTGATTACATTCAATATCAACACATTTCCAGAAAATTTAACACATTCACTGATTCTTTAGTGAATTACGTGTTAAATAGACATTTACGACATATGTAAAGAGTAAATTTTCAATTCACATCAATAGTTGAATAGGATTACACATAACCATACAAAAACATTGAAAGTAAAATAGATAGATGTTCAAAGTTTTTACAAAAATTTGTGTCCAAGACATGTTGGCCATCTGACCTCAAAACCTCAAAATGCATACAATAAATCATCCTAAGTAGATCTAATGATGCTCATGATAACAAGTCACTTATTGAGCTATCATGCACAATAGCCTCATCCAACGACTAGGTACACCAATAGTATGGCGTTGTAGTCTCATCGATAGTTCCTCTATCCATACATCCAGTATACCGAGGGTTAACCCCTCTATATGAGGCTGCAACTCTGCCAGTGTCTTGATTAGATCTAAATCCTGGAGAATTTCTCTTCTGAAATTTCTCCCCGTTGGTTCAACTGCCTCCTGTTGATGACCCGTCGGTCAAATAGTGCCAACATTTGCATACATGAGAACATTTTTAATTTATTCTTGGAAACATCTGTCAGACCAAGAGGCAACTCCTCAAATGTAATTGTGTTATTCATTCAGGTTGTTTATTATTATATACAAGAGGGAGTGATTGTTCAGTTCATCTCCCAATGGCTCTCCATTTCCTATATTATTTATTTACACTTTATTACAATTGTTCACCCAATCCCTATGATTAGGTGTCAACTTTCCCCCCCTTAATTTGAAGGGATGTTGGTGAGTCCAGGCATCATTCTGAATCTTTCAAGCTTTTCTCTTCCAAGCACTTTGGTGAAGATGTCTGCAATCTGCTTATTAGTGGAACAATGTCGAAGATGGATTGTTTTGGCCTCAACATGATGCCAAATCAAATGATATTTTGTATTGATGTGCTTTGTTCGATCATGGAACTTTGGGTTCTTGGCCAACTTTATTGCTGAGGTATTGTCAATCGTGAGTGGAGTCGATTGTACTTGTTTTACCTGCAAATCTTCAAGAATTTTCCTGAGCCACACAATTTCTTTTGTTGCCTCAGTTGCTGCCACATATTCTGCCTCTATTGTGGAATCTGTTGGAACTAATTGTTTGTGTGATGTCTAGGAGATAGCTCCTGATCCAAGACTCATAGCATAACCTGAATTAGATACCCCAGTTTCTTTGTCTCCATCGAACTCTAAATCAGAGTATCCAATCAAGCTGAAGTCGCCCACCTGCGTATACTTGATTCCAAAGTCTTGAGTTACCTTCAAGTACTTTAGAACTCTTTTTGCAATAGACCAATGTCCCTCACAAGGCTTTTGCATAAATCTGGAGAGGATTCCAACAGCAAACTAAATGTCTGGTTTGGTAGTAGTTATGTAGTTGAGACTTCCTACAAGCTATCTATACTTTGTTGCATCCTCAAATTCTTTTCCTTCAATGGATGTGAGCTTTAAGTTTTGTTCCATTAGAGTAGTCAAAGGATTGCATTTAGTCATGCCAAATATGGCCAATAGATCTCCAATGTACTTCTTTTGAGAAAGGAATATGGAATTTGGATGTTGAGTTACTTCAATACCAAGATAGTAATGAACATAGCCCAAATCAATCATTTCAAAACCTTTCCTCAATACCTTCTTTATGGATGCAATGTAGCTCTCATTGTTCCCTGTCATCAAAAGATCATCTACATATATCACAAGATATACAACTTCTTTGCCAACCTTCTTGACAGACAAAGTTTCATCATCAAGATCATAATGTTTGAAATTGAGTTTCAGAAGATGCTTAGTTAGTTTTTCATACTAGGCTCGCGGTTCTTGTTTGAGACCATACAAGGATTTCACAACTTTGCATACTTTATGTTCATGTGCTTTTACAGCAAATCCTTCAGGCTGGAACATAAAAACATTCTCTTAGAGATCTCCATTTAAGAAAGCAGTTTTTACATCCATTTGATGGACTTTCCAACCATTCTGAGCTGCTAGGGTAAAGAGTGTCTGGATGGTAGCCCATTTTGCTGTGGGGGAAATAGCCTCCTCATAATCGGCCCCTTCCTTCTATGCAAAACCTTTTGCCACAAGCCTGGCTTTGTGCTTGTTAAGTGAGCCATCAACTTTATACTTGTTCTTATAGACCCACTTACAGCCAATTGGTTTGGTTCCTAATGGAGGATCAACCATCTTCCAAGTTCCATCCTTTATCAAGGCATCATACTCCTTTTGCGTTGCTTCTTTCCATTCATCATGAGAAGTAGCTTATTTGAAGGAAGTTGGTTCAAAATCTATAGACAAATTCAATTCACAATCATAAGAAACATCCATATCAACAAGTGAATCAGAGTCATCTACATCACCTCCATTGCTGGTTTGAATTTCTAGTTCCTATCTTTCCAACCTCATCAGGATGAACACTTTCAAGTGTCTTTGTCAGCCACTTTGGGGGACCTTTCTCATATGGTCCAGGCTGCTTCGTTGATTGACTTGGGACTGGATCAAGATTGAGTCTCCCAATTATGTCAATCACATCACTCAAAGTATCATCCATTGTTGGAGTTTCATGTGGGGGAGAGAGTGTTTCAGAAGAAGATTCCACAGGTTGATCTAGTATAAGAATCCCCCCTTTAAGATGTGGAATTTGATTATCAAATTCTTGAAATGATTTTGCATTTGTGAATCTATCCAAGCGATCAAGTTTTTGCTCAACAACATTGTCAATTTTGGATGATTCTAGAAAGATTACTTCTCTAGATACAACAAAAATTTTATTGACTTCATCGTAGAGACGATATGCTTTGGAGGTGTTTGAATACCCCAGGAAGATACACTTACGACTTCTTGCACCAAGTTTGTTTCTATGTACCTTTGGTATCAAGGCATAACATGTGGAACCAAAGACCCTGAGATGCTTTACTAAAGGAATGTGCCCATACCACATTTCATAAGGAGTCTTGTTACTAATAGAATTAGATGGACATCTATTCTTTACATATACAAAACATAGAACTGCATCGGCCCAAAACATCAATTTACATTTTTGAGAAACATCATGGAGCACACCATATTTAAGATTGTCCCATTCATTCTTTCAGTTACTTTGTTTTGTTGGGGATTATAAGGCACAGTTGTTTGATATTTGATCCCATGTTGGTGAAGATAGTTTTCAAATTCGTTTGAAGTGTATTCTTTTCCATTATCACTGTGAATAGAGCCAATATGAGATTGTGCATCATTTTCAATCCATGTATTAAAGTTCTCGAATGCTTGAAAAGCATCAGATTTGTTCTTCAATAAATAAACCAAACACATTCTGGTGTATTCATCAATAGATGTCATCATATATTTATTTCCATTTGCAAAAGGAATAGGCATTGGACCACATAAATCTGAATGAATGATTTCAATTTTTCTATGTGCTCTAGAATGTGAATCATGAAAACACTGTTTGCTATACTTTCCTAGAATGCAAGCATCAAATTGCTTAAGTTTCCTAGGAATTGTAGGCAAACCAGTAACACCATTTTTCTTCAACAAGCAGAGGATTTCATAGTTCAAGTCTCCAAATCTAGCATGCCATAATAAACTTGATGGAAATGTACCTTCTTCATAATGAGAATTGTATGAGAGATTTTGTGCATGAGCAGAGGTACCCTACAGCCTGAGAAGCTTTCTTCTTCTATCCCCGTCATGACAAGTGAGTGGTTTGATGCTTTTCTCACCTCAAGCTTGCCATCAAACATATGAATGGAGTGTCCTTGTTAGTGGATGTGTACCAAGGACAACAAGTTTCTCCTCAGTTGTGGGAGATATAGAACATGATGCAAAAGAAAGTCTGGAAGACCAGCCTATTTCAGCCTAATTGTGCCAAGCCCTGATGGCTTGAGTTTTGATTTATCTGCAAAGTATACTGCTCCATCAACATTGTCAGTAAATTATTCAAAAATATCTCTTCTAAAAGTCATGTGGTAGGTTGCTCCTGAATCAAGCAACCAATCATTTTTCCAAGAAGCAAGTGAAACATTAAATAAGCCTTCATTTACTCCATTATTACAATGTTCCACAACATAGTAAGCAGATTCAGGTGCTTTACCTTTCCCTTTGTCATTAGTTTTACCTTTGGGTTGGTTTCTTTCCTGCTCAATTCTGTCCCAAGGCAACTTGCATGTGGATGCATCATGTGATCTGTTAGGTTCCTATACCAATAGGTTTCATTTTTCATGATTGACTATGGAATTGCCAAATATGTTCATCCTTGCATGCTGCAAAGGTTCCATATTTTGTATACAAACAAAGAAAATTAAAAAATGAAAAGAGTGTATGCCTTAAAAGAATAATCGAAAGGCAAGAAAATGAATTGGTCAGAAAAAATAGCAAAAATGAACCCCAAACCAAAAGACCAAGAAAGTGGCCAGTCAAAATGCCACTGTTATCTTATTTTGCAAGTTCACAAGGTGAAGACATTGCTGCTTATCACACATGATGAATGGCCCAACAGTTCAATCTGGACCATTCCATGTTTAAATTTGTTGTTGTAGAATAAAGAATGAATATCTGTCCAAACAGTTCAAGCTTGGAAGATGAGTAGATAGGTAGAGAAATTAAGCAGCCCAACTGCTTACGCTGGGCCCTTGGAAGAGATACGGGTACATTTAGATAGGAGGACAGTCAAAAGAAAAGAAGATAATCAGGGTTTGCCAGTTCAAGTGCACCCAATCCAAAGAAAAAAAAATGTTAGGTGCATTAGGCTGAGTAGGTAGTTTGAGGTTGCAGAAGCAAGGTTATAATTACTTTTTGTCTTGTCAAGAAGGACTTATCTCATCAATGACACTGGTACCATGGTAGTTATTTGGTTGCATGACTTTGGAAGCATGACTAATTCCCCTTCATTCCCCCAAAGATCACTTACTAACATCCCCTCAAGGACCTTGGGATTTGCCCAAAAAAGTCCAGTTTCACTCCATTTTATGTGAAATACCAAGTTGACATCTGAGTTGACTTAGTGAAAAGAAGCCACATTTCTTGTGTAAAAATGATCATTCCACAACCCTTTCACTTCCCTATGCCTAAGTTTTCATTCTATAAACTTAGCATTCATCCATTCAGTTTCAATCCATAAACTCATATTAACCTCTAACTCTATTATTTAGCTCCCTTAATCATTCACCCATCCCTATTACACAAAAGACTATATAAAAAACCCAAAAATATAGGTATCCCCACCCCTTGGCACTATAGCCATACAATACAAAGTAGGGGAATACTAGGTCCATTTGGGGCCTTAATATTAGCCCTTCCGCGTCCAAAACTTAGGATTAATCTAACATTTGGTTAGATTAATAGCTATGATGACCCCTACCCACATGCAAACCATACTATATAAACCCCGTGTATCCATTTTGTTTGGGATTCGTTTAAAGTTTGATTAAACGAAAAACCATAACTTGGCGCCGAACACACATAAACCCATAACCAAAGTTCTAAACCCGCCCGAAACCTTTGAAAAATTAAGGTTTATCGTACGCGCTTTTCTGCTAATGCTCGATCATATCGCCCTCCCGTCCACTGTCAGATCGCCCTCCACAGATCCGACGGTCATTATGCATATCGGACGCACCCCAACGACGGTACGTTAGTACCCGATGGTCGACGGTTTCACCGTCGTACATGGGGACACTTATCGTCCTCTTATTCAATCGGGCCACCTCTGACAGTTACCGCCCCCATACCAAAGGCGGTCCGATGGAAACCGCTTATTGCTATGTCCTTCCGCCTACGTCACCACGCGACGTTGCAACCACGTCACCCGCCACTACCCTGCACCTACGCCACATCATCCGTTGACGTCACCAACCCGCCACCGTGTCAAGTGCCACGTTAGCTGCCACATCATCCTCCATACCCGCTATGCGACAAAAAATACGTCATGATGACGTCATCCCCGAAAAGCACCAAAAGCGCTAAAATGTCCAAAATTTGTTAAAAAGTCGTGAAAACGACTATTTTGGTTATTTTCTATTTGCGCACCCACAGACAACATGCATGCGATTTCTACGTCCACCCACCCCCAGAAGCTGCACAGTCCACCAACCTATGAACTCGGCTCCATAGCTCAAGGCACCCCTGCTAACTATCCCGGTCACCACTAAAAGCAGGTATTTACCCATTTTTTCGCTTGAAACACTGTTTTTTCAATAAATCTCTGTTAAAATCGCCGAAATCACCTGTAATTCACATCCAAAATTGCTTGTACCTATCACTCAAACATACTGTAAGCACTGTCCTGGCCGTTGCTTCAAAGCAAGCCTGTAAATTTAAGCCCATCTCCTCGGCAATTTGGCCATTAGAATACGTTTTGCGCCCATTTTCGCCAGCAGAGACCCCTAAGCTGCCCAAATACTGAACTGAAATTGTCAAGCACCCAGTGTTTTATAGTTTCTCCTATTTTCTAAAGGGAATTCCTCAATTCCCACCCCCCTCTGCAAAATTTCACTCCTACGGTCGAATCCTAGCCAATTTCCACTATGTTCTGCTCACAGAGCTTGCAATTCAACCAATTCATGCAAAGAACCCTACCAGACTCTGCAACAATTGATCTAAACCACAAATCTTGTACATTAAAATTAGTTTGAGATAAAAGTCAGTCTCCATAAATCCTGATAAAACCCTCAGAGCTTGAAGTTCTATTTTCTGTTGATGCTTACACTTGTATTGTAATCGAAACACAAACAGTACAAACATGGAGGCTCCAGTGGCTCTCAACATAGCTCCTTTGAATTCTCCACACATGGATTTAGAATGGCTACCTTTGGCAGACAGAGACTTCCAGATCAAGGACATGATGGGCCTCAGGTCTCACCTTAAAACTATGTGTCACTTCAGAAAAAATCATAGGAATAACACTGATATCCTGGGAATCTGGCAATCTAGTATGCCCATCTACTACCTCCCATCAGTCAATGTGCTTCCTGACTTCATTCATCTGTGTCATGCAAATTATGACCCCACTTAGAGAGCAATCCTCACTCCATATGGGTCTGTGCTGTTCTATATCACACCTCAATCTATAAATGAAATGCTGAACTTTGAGCCACCTCAGCCTCTAGTTCCTCTTACAATGAAGCACTTGCTTGATAAGGGTGCAAAGCTCTCTAGTTTAGAAATATCAAGGTTAAGTTAGTTATTTATGGAACCACAGTGCCAGGTTGATCATCCTCAACCCTACCATCAGGTCTCATTCAATGAAACAGGGAGACTCCTGGTAGATATGATTTCCTACATTCTAGGATGCAAGATAGGAGAATTTGTGGATGAGACTATGTTTCTGTTATTAACCGTGTTGACTCCAGGACAACCCCCTGCTGTCATGTATGACTATGCCACCTTCATAGCCAAAAAAATACATGAGCAATTCATGATGATGGAGAGAGAAAGAGTGTTCAAGTATACTTCCTATATTTACCATCTGCTGTTGTACTATCACCCTGAAAGTTTCAAAGCTCCTCTCAAAAGACTGGACTCAAAAGGAGAAAGAAGATTTGTTATCTTCTGGACCTCATTTTTCCATGAAGTCCACTACTCTTCCTACACATATTGTGAGTTTGTTGACATGTTCATCTACCCAGCCACTTGCCTATTGATGATGACTCCTCCTGGTAGACTCACTGCTGAAATGCAAAGAATTCTACATCTTTCAAAGGGCTACAGCATTGGTGATTGGTACTTTTACCAAAACCACACAGTGATCAGAATTTATGGGTGTGAGTTGCCTCCCTATAAGCTGCCAAGATATGTCCCCATGAGACTTTTTGCCTTAGAATATTTCAGGCAGTTCAGTAGTGCTGATTTGACTCATTTTCATGGGAAAAACAAGAAAGCAGAACTTAAAATCAGACATCAATTGGGTCCCTTTGTTTTTAATAAAAGGGAAGACGCCTGGAAGGATGCAGACAATATGCTAAGGGAATAGCTCATGTTGAAACAAAGATTCTTTTGAGCACCATATGACCATGAACACTTTATAAGCCTTAGAAGAATCAAACACAAGCTTTCAGGATATGTGCACCAGCCAATCCCCCACATTGAACAATATGCTAATAAAAAAGAATGGGTAGAGGGCACATTAGATGATGAAGAGCTTACTGAAGAAGAAAGATTAGAAAAAGATATGAAAGAACATGAGAAAAGAATTGACATGGAATATTTTGCACAGGTCACCTTCACACAGCCTCAACATATTGGAGCAAGCACATCAGCTGCTACACCTCCACAACAGCAAGCTAAAGAGGCCATTCCATCTACAGGGAAAGGCAAAGAAATTGAGCATTCAGAACAGCAAAGTACAATGGAAGAGCAACCATCCACAAATCAGGAAAAGGGTCAAGAACAAGAGCCTTCAATGCAACAAAAGGCAGCTAAGATCCCTATATTGCAAACCCCTCATAATGAGGAAAGAGCTAAAAAGAGGGACAGAATGGAAGAAACACCTACAGGGGCATCCACCGATCAACAAGGTGAGAAAAGACAGAGGCTAAACCCTTATTCCGAGGAAGAAATTACTAAGGAAACTACAGGGAATATCAGAGGTGAGGGAACTTATGAATAGCAGATCCCTCCTATTTTGGAGACATCGGCCAGCTCCTTTCAACAAGAGCAGGAGAGACAACCAGGTGGGGAGGTTTCATCCTCCAAATAGTAGACCAGGCAGGGCTCGGATATCAAACGAGCATCCACTGAGATCAAAGCTAGAAATGAGCCAATCAGGTTTCAGCTTTATAATAAATTGATGAGAATGGCACCAACAAATCAACAAAGGCTAATGGCAGCATATGACATGCAAGCAGGGAAGATGACTCTTAGTCACTTCAGACCAACGATATAGCAGCCACAGTCAGCTGCAGACTATATTAGAACCAATCTGGAGGTCCTGGCCAAAGACATACATCCAATAGACCAGATTGAGTTGCATAAGTAGGCTGGAGAAATGGTATACTCCACCCTAGCAGATAAGGATCTAATGGCCCATAGATTGCAGAATTCTTTGTAATACTTCTTCCCAACTAGAGCTGGAGAAATCCTCCTCATTGGCCAAGGATAATAGGATAAAATCCTTGGAAGAGATTATTATAGAATTGGGACATGATCCCAAAGATCCCAAAGGCGCACAGGCCTTGATCAGGAAAAAGGAAGAGGATATAGCAACCCTGAGAAGACAATTAAAGCTGCCAGCTACCATACATCCTCAAACCACAGAGGTGGCACAACAACAGGAGGTAGAGGATGTAGTCAGTATGCTTATGAGGATGAACCAAAGGCTGTTAGACACAGAGAAAGCATTGGAAGAAGCACAACAAGGGAAACAGCCAGAGTTAGCCCCTCAACCATCCCAAACAGCTCCAATAATTATATCCCCTCCTACAATAGTCACTACAGCAGCACCTCCCCTGGACTCAACTTCAGCAACAGGTGCCTCAACTTCAGCAGCGACTACAACAGCAGCATTGCAAAAGGCCAATTTGAGCATGGAAGCTATGATGAAAGAAATTAAGGCTTTGGAATTACAAATGGCAGAAATGAAGGAAACCAAGGAAAAGATAGCTAAGATTGAGGCTAGTTATGACAAATCAAAGATGACAGTTGCCGAGAAGACCAGGGAAGTAAAGGCCCTAGAGAACAAAATAAAGGCCTTGGAGAAAGACCTCACTCTCCATAGAACCCTGACTAAAATAAAAACAATTTTGTGGGATAAGATTGGCAAAGCTATTGCTGATCAATGGATAGCAATACAAATTATTTTTTATTAGATAGAATTGATGGGGGTAGCTCAATATGAAACTCAGAAGGCCAGAACATTATTGGCAGAAAAGCCTGAGCAAGCCAATCAATTGATTCATTTTTTGAATACTCGTACTGGTGAGCAGCTAGCAGCTCTGAACATTCAGAACATGACAGAGACTATTGTAAGAGTCAAGAAGGTGCTGACCATGAGAAATTTTGTTCAAACTATAGAAAGAAAGTGTCAAGAAATGTAGATAGAGGTACATGCCTTCAGACAGAAAATTTCAATATTACAGAGCAAAGATTTACCTAGCCTGGTCACTAGCACTGTGAAGTTGTTAAAACAGGAACAGTATGCATACAGGCTAAATACTTATGTGCAAAATCAAATTACAGCATCATCAAGTGGCTCGAAAGAAATAGTGCCTCCCTCTGGACAAAGCTTGTATGATAAACTGGAAGACTTATTTTACATTGAACATGAGATAGCACATCTCTTTCCAGTCTGGCCAAATTATTACAGATACACTTAAGCTGATGAGACATTATTTAAATTAAGAAAACATCAATTACCAACAAATCAGTGGTGGCAAAGCCTACTTGAGATCCTAAAGTAGTTTTATTCTCTTCTTGTAAATTGTCTGCATAACAAGAAAATTGCATTATATGGCTCTGCTATCGAAAAATCAAATCGACAGTAGATGGAATTAGCGCCAAAAGAATTCAAACAAACTCAAGCACAGGTGGCAAAAGACATCACAACAGGACAACACATCAGCAAAGCGGTCATCAACCGACTATCAAAGTCAAAGAGTCAACAACAAGTAGGACACCTACAACAGCGAGTAAAGTGCATTTATTTCCTCAGTTATTGCTACGCAATTTTTTCCCACATTAGTTATTGCTTCTGTCAGAGTAGATGGATAAATTTATGTCCAGATATTTCCATATGGGATATTTTGTAAACTTCTATAAATATTTGCTAAAGAGATGTATTATTGTTGGCTGGTGAATATCATTCTGGACCTGCATTGTATGTTTTTGAGAACTCTTCAGAAATAAAAATTGCTGGAATGCTTTGTTGGTGAACTTGTTGGTTATGGAATCAATGGAAAAAGGATCTATTGCAGAATTCTCGCATTACTACATGGATCAATAAGTCTTCTTTACTCTTATGTTATTGTATTTGGGTCATACTTATCATCTAAATATCATGTTCTAAGTTACAAGAAAGAAGGATAAGCCAGAATTTACTTTGCTGTACTCTGTGTTCAATTCTTGTAATTTTTTATGTTTTCCACAGGACTAGCATAGGCAAGAATTCTTGAGTGCTCTTGTCTCCCTGGTTCTTTCACTCTAAATATCATCAGGGAATTCTTAACTGCTCCCTAATAATGTTTATACAATTTCCCTCTGTTATTATAAATGAAAGACTCTTGATTGCCTTTCATTTCTTAACTTCATTTCATCTTATTTAAGCTTCAAAGTTGTTCTATGCTTAATTATCTTGCTCTATAATTGTCTTATTGCCAAAGAAAACATCCCAGCGGCTCATTTCCATTAGACTCCATCAACCCAATGGTCTGAACTTCCTTCAATTTACTGCCTTAACTATTGAATGTCACCTTCCAAACATCAAACAAAAACTTGTACCTAATAACTAGCCTAATATACAATCAAACAAATCTAAATCACAAAGAGAGAGCCCTCTCTGGTTGCAGATTGGCTAGGATCTGCAGCTAAAAGATTGGTTAGTGGTTACCTCGGCCGTATTCCCTCCTGGAGCTAGGGAACAACCTGAGTGATAACATCATTGGCGACTCCACTAGGGACTCTGAATCAAGAAAGGGTTAGTTTCCCTGCTTTAAACATATTCAACCAAAAATACCAAAAACAAACTTAGAAGCTGGCTCCAAAAAAGGAAACTCATTAAACCATATCCAATCCAGATCCTAATCCCTCAGCTTTCTTTGAAAATCCTAACCTAATCCCAAAAACTTTTAGGAGACAGGAAAGCTTACAAATTATTGATTCAGACTTTGATATACTTCATCGAAACCTTACACAATCTGAACTTTCTCCTGGAAGAGTCATTGTTCCTTCTGTCAATACTACAGCTTCTCCAAGTTCTTCATCCACACCTCAAAGCATACTTTCCACTCCTCCATCTGCTATCCATATTTCCACTCCTGTCCCCCTTGTTCCAGCCCTCTTATTTCTTCTTGTTGCCCCATTCATCCCTGTAAATATGGCCAGCCATTATGCTCCTTTGCAGTTGCCTGCCAATCCAGGGGCTATGCCTTAGGATTATCAAAGCAAAATCACCTACTTTGATGGTGCTAGTTCCTATACAGCTCAACATCACACCAAGAAGATGCAGGATTATTTTGAGAACTATGAAATTGATAATGATGATGTGAGAATGAAAATCTTTGTCTAAAGCCTAACTGGTGATGTGAGGACCTGGTTTAGGACACTTGCTGCAAACTCTATAGCCAATTCTGAGGCCCTATATCAAGCCTTCTTAAACAGATGGGAAAAGAAGAAAGACCCTTTACACATTTTAACTGAATATGATAATTTAAAAAGGGGTCCACAAGAAACCGTTCAAGACTATTGTGCAAGGTTCAATAATGTCTACAGTGCCATTCCTCAGAACCTTAGACCTCCTCCTGACTTAGCCTTGATCAAATTCCCTGATGGATTTGATTCAGACATGGCATATCAGCTGAGGGAAAGAGCCCCATTAAGCCTAGCAGACATGCAGAATGTAGTTGTTAGTGTAGAAGCAAACTTGATTGCCAAACGAAACCGGGCTAGAACTGAAAGAATAACAACATTCAAAGAGGAACCTTCAGCATTTGAGCAGAAACTAGATGCCATCATCAAAGGGATGGATAGATTGGGAGATAGGGTAGATAGGGTAGATACCATTGAAAGAAAATCATCTTGGGAGGGTCAAACAGGTAACATAGCCAGGAATCCAAATTTTAGAAAAAATCAAAACCCTACTCCTCGAAGGACTGGCCCTGATCAAAACATTAGACCCCCATTTCAAGAGAATTATGCAAAGGCCTCAACCTCCAGTGAACCCACAGAGGATCCTCACATCAACTTAATGGGTTTAGATAGCGAACAATAAATTTTCCTAACACAACATGACCAAGAAGCCCATAACATTAATCAATTCCAAACCAAGTCCGGAGAATCATTTGATTTCAGAGAGGGGTTTTGATGCAGCAGTCTATGAGGTTCATAAACAGTAAAAATTAAGAAGCAGAACAATAGATGTGCCTCAGCCTACCAAGCTGAAAGATACTAAACAGCCTAAGAAAGCAAAGGATAAAGCTGTCCCAACAGAACACTCTGATAAAACAAACCCAACGGAAGTCACTGTGGAAGATGTATCAGATTTACAACCTTCAAGCAACCAGTCATACACCTCCCATTCTTCAAAAGAAAATTTGAATCACCCTCTTGAAAATAATTTCAAATCAGATGTACCGTATAACAACACTCGTAATCAAGAGAAGATTACTCAAAATTCAGCTCAAAATGAAAAGCTTGTTGCTCAAAATATAAAGATTCAGATAGAGAAACCTTTTAATTTAGAAATAGAAATTGGCAAGTTGAAAATAGCTATTCCTCTCTCTGAATTGGCTAAACATGAAGTATATAGGGAACAAATCCATAGGTCACTCCAAATATCAGAGAATAGGGATGCAGTCAATGTCCTAGATGATCAACCAGAACAATTTTTTGGTCCTGAAGTCAACGAAAAAACAGTGGATGGTGGAGTTCCTCCATTTTATGTGAGCTTAAACATTCATGACAAAGTATTACATAATGCCATGTTTGACTCAGGAGCCTCCCACAATCTAATGCCCAAGTCAGTGATGGAAAAGCTAGACCTAGATATCACAAGGCCATATAAGGATCTATTTTCATTTGATTCCAGTCAGGTCAAGTGTCTAGGCCTAATCAAAGATCTTTGTGTATCCTTAGTCCAATATCCAGCGAAAACAATCTTGATGGATGTGGTGGTAGCTGATATCCCACCTAAGTATGGTATGCTTTTGTCCAGGTCTTGGGGTGCAAAACTCCAAGGACCTTTGCAGATAGACATGTCCTATGCCACGATTTCAGTCTTTGGCCACCCAAAGAGATTATATCGAGAAACATTGATGAAATATGTGGTTAGCAGTCAAGACAAACCCCAGAACTTCCCCATCTATTCCATTCACTCTGACATGGATTCATTTATCTTATACAATGCTGACATGTGCTCCAAAGCTGAGGCCAAGCTCCTAGAAATAATACCAACAATGAACATGAATGAACAATCTAGTGACCAGCACCAAAAAATTGTTGATGAGATTGAAGTAACAAGTGAAACTGACATACCAAACCAGCTACAAAGTTCAAGCTCACTGCCCACTAAACAAGTCCCCAAAACTCCTGAGACAAGGGTTAATCAAGAAATTTTATGGTACTTGGAGTTTGACGGATCAGTGAACAAATTAGGAGCAGGGGCAAGGATTTGGATACACAATATACAAAATGACCATGCTCAGGGTCATGCATATAGGCTAAAATTCAAATGCACAAACAATATGGCCGAATATGAAGCCCTTTTGCTGGGGCTCAAACTAATTAGAAGTCTAGGGGTCACCAAAATTTCAATTCTAGGAAACTCAGATTTGATAATACAACAGATAAAGGGAAACTTTGTCACAAATGATCCTAGGCTAAGGGCTTATAGAGGTGCGGCTATGGAAATACTAAACACCTTCCTGGAATCACAACTCACTAAAATTCCAAGAAAACACAACCTACATGCACATAGTTTGGCAACCTTTTCCAGCACTTGTAAACTGCCTTTTGAGCCCAATCATCACTTCACTGCTGAGATCAAACACAGACCTGTTGTCCCAGATAATGTAAAAAATTGGCATGTGTTTGAAAACGACACCCAAATCAACAACTTCCCGACTTTAAAAGAAGAATTTTCAAGCATAAACATAGACACAAGCATTGTTGATGATCAACAACAGATTGACAAAGTTGAGCCAAACATATCAGCTGAAGCAGCAAATGTGCTTTTGAATCCAACAACTTTTAATCACAGAAAGCTACAAGAACTAAACAAGTGAATTTTGATGAAATGATTGAGGAAGAAACCAAAGTAATTGAGCTGAAGGACAATGTCCTGCCCATAGGCATAACTCCCTTAGAAGATATATTTGATTCAAATGACATTCCAAGAAAACCAAAAATGCAACCACTGAATGCAAAAATTGAGGACTGCAATATTGGAACCATAGAAAATCCCATAATGGTAAACTAGTCTAAAACTTTGCCTCCTGATAAAAAACTGAAATACATTGAGTTGTTTAAAGAGTTCCAAGATATCTTTGCATGGAGCTATGAGGACCTCAAATCATATGACACATCTGCTATCCAACATACAATACCCTTGAAAGAAAACTAGAAACCTTTTAAACAAAAGCTGAGGAGGATTAATCCAGTCCTCCTTCCCCTTATTGAAAAATAGGTCATAAGAATGTATCAAGCTAGAATAATTGCACCCATTAGATTCTCTGAATGGATTTCAAATCTAGTTCCCACTAGAAAGAAAACTGGAGAGATAAGGCTTTGTGTTGACCTAAGAAATTTGAGTAAGGTCTCTCTCAAAGATCACTACCCTTTACCAAAAATGGATCATATCCTACAAAGGGTAGTGGGGGCTTCAAGGATTTCATTACTAGATGGCTTCTCAAGATTTAATTAGATTCTTGTCCACCCAGATGATCAAGACAAAACTGCCTTTACAACACCTTGGGGAACCTTTAAATATGTCAAAATGCCTTTTGGACTAAAAAACGCAGGAGCCACATTTCAGAGGGCAATGGACATAGCTTTTGCTAAAGAGATCCATGACTTTTTAGTAGTATAGCTTGATGATCTTACTGTTTTTTCAAAATCATACCAAGAACATTTAGAACATCTCAGACAAGTATTCCTAATTTGCAGAAAATATGGCATATCATTGAACCCAAAGAAATCACTGTTTGGCCTAGAAGAAGGCAAACTCCTAGGCCACATAATTTCTAAAGATGGAATAAGAATAGATCCAGACAAAATACAGGCTATCCTTCAAGTCCCTCATCTAAGAAACATCAAAGAACTACAAGCTTTCTTAGGCAAGATTAATTTCCTAAGAAGATTCATTCCCAATCTGGCCGAACTGATTAGACTGTTGAATAATATGCTGAAGAAAGACTCTAAAGTCAAATGGACAATAGAAGCTAAGCAAGCCTTTGAGGAAATCAAAATAGCTTTGACAAGAACACCTATTCTTACAAGTCCCAGGTTTGATAAAGATTTTATAATCTTTTCCTTTGCATCTGAGCATACTATTGTTGCTATCCTATTACAAAAAGATGACTTAGGATGTGAGAAACCCATTGCTTTTTTCAGCAAAGCACTCAGAGATGCTCCACTCAAATACCAAATCATGGAGAAGCAGGCATATGCCCTTGTGAAGGCCATAAAGGATTTCAGAATTTATATCCTGTACTCTCACATAATTGCCTATGTTCCAAATGCAGTGGTCAAAGATATTCTTACTCAAGAAGGAATCGAAGGTAAAAGGGGTAAATGGATAGCCAACATTCTAGAGTATGACATTGAAATCAAGCCAACAAAACTCATAAAAGGACAAGGGCTAGCCAAATTAATGATTGAAACCAACTTTCAAGCCCTAGACATCAATGAACTGGATAACGAACAGGAGATGGCGACTCCATAGATCAATCAAGCCTTTTTACAATCACCTTGGTACACTGATATATGTTTTGTATTATTAATCCTGCAAGCTCCTCCAGGGTTATCCTGAACCAAAAAGAGATTCTTGAAAATGAAAGCTTCAAAGTTTTGTATCATAGATAATGTGTTGTTTTGGAAAAACCATGAAGGTATTTTGCTTAATTTCCTAACTTTGGATGAAACTGACAAAGTCCTCAAGAAATTTCATGCAGGAGATTGTGGTGGACACTTGTATTGGAAATCAATAACTGATAAAATCCTAAGGGCTGGATTTTATTGGCCCTCCTTGTTTACTGATGTGAAATAATTTGTAATGTCTTGCCATAAATGCCAAATCTTTGAAGGCAAGAAAAAATTGTTGCCCTTGCCCCTCAAATCCATTTCGACTGAAAGGCCATTTCAACAATGGGGTTTAGACTTCATTGGGGAGATCCACCCTTCATCTTCTGGCCAACATAGATGGATTTTGACAGCCACAGATTACTTTACCAAATGGATAGAATCCATCCCTTGTAGGCAAGCCAATGACTCAATCATCATCCAATTCCTAGAAACCAATATCCTATCTAGATTTGGTTGTCCAGAAAAGATCATTACAGACAATGCAGTTGCCTTTAAATCCAAAAGAATGATTAGTTTTTGCCACAAATATCACATTACCTTGGGTCAATCCACAGCCTATTACCCTCAAGGCAATGGTCTTGCTGAATCCTCCAATAAAAGCCTCATCAACATCATCAAAAAAGTCCTGGAAGAGAATAAAAAGAATTGGCACAAAAAACTTGTAAATGCACTATGGGCAGACAGATTGACCACAAAAAGATCCATTGGAACAAGTCCATATGAATTGGTGTATGGTCTAGAGGCTGTTTTCCCCTCCTCTTTAGGAATCCCTGTGATCAAGTTGCTGCAAGAAATACAAGCAGAGCCTAATGATATTCAGAGAAGGATCAATCAAACTATTCACTTGCAGCAGACAAGAGAAGAAGTATATCACAGAACTCAGGTGCTACAAGATAAACTCAAGAAGATATTTGATAAAAGAACAAAAGCTGAAGATTTTTTCATAGGAAACAAAGTGTTGAAATGGGACTCTAGGAGGGAAGATAAAGGGAAACATGGGAAATTTGATTTCCTTTGGAAGGGACCCTTTGTTATTCAGGCTGTACAAGGTAACAACACCTATTTTCTGAAGAGTTTGGATGGCACAGACACTGAGGAAGGCCCAGTCAATGGGCAAGTGCTCAAGCACTATTTTGATCCCCTTTGTTCAACATAACGCAACTGTATATTGTACATAAATATTTGTATTTCCATCAGTTTTCATTTATAGCAATTAGATAAGGAACAAGACGCAACAAATTTTGAGGAAAAACTCAAGGAATTACACCAGGTTTGGGGTATATTTTGAATAAGCCACAATAAATCAAAAGGAAAACTTGGGAAGTATAAAGATGTTAAAAAACACTCAGAGAAACCAGCAAAGACAGAGCTGTAATTTTGCACAGATCAGCTTATAAGGATTGCATACAAGCTACAAAGATTCAGATCATTGGTTTCTAGGAGGCAGAACTTTTGAATTACAGTAGCCCTCTAAGAATAAGGCCATCTGACCTGCTGTTCTTGGCTTTTCACCAGGAAAAGCCATCCCCAAGTGGAGCCACTCTTAGGTTCCTATACCAATAGGTTTCATTTTTCATGATTGACTATGGAAGTGCCAAATATGTTCATCCTTGCATGCTGCAGAGGTTCCATATTTTGTATACAAACAAAGAAAATTAAAAAATGAAAAGAGGGTATGCCTTAAAAGAATAATCAAAAGGCAAGAAAATGAATTGGTCAGAAAAAATAGCAAAAATGAACCCCAAACCAAAAGACCAAGAAAGTGGCCAGTAAAAATGCCACTGCAATCTTATTTTGCAAGTTCACAAGGTGAAGACATTGCTGCTTATCACACATGATGAATGGCCCAACAGTTCAATCTGGACCATTCCATGTTTAAATTTGTTGTTGTAGAATAAAGAATGAATATCTGTCCAAACAGTTCAAGCTTGGCAGATGAGTAGATAGGTAGAGAAATTAAGGAGCCCAACTGCTTAATCTAGGCCCTTGGAAGAGATAAGGGTACATTTAGATAGGAGGACAGTCAAAAGAAAAGAAGATAATCAGGGTTTGCCAGTTCAAGTGCACCCAATCCAAAGAAAAAAAAATGCTAGGTGTATTAGGCTGAGTAGGTAGTTTGAGGTTGCAGAAGCAAGGTTATAATTACTTTTTGTCTTGTCAAGAAGGACTTATATCATCAATGACACTGGTACCATGGCAATTATTTGGTTGCATGACTTTGGAAGCATGACTAATTCCCCTTCATTCCCCCAAAGATCACTTACTAACATCCCCTCAAGGACCTTGGGATTTGCCCAAAAAAGTCCAGTTTCACTCCATTTTATGTGAAATACCAAGTTGACATCTGAGTTGACTTAGTGAAAAGAAGCCACATTTCTTGTGTAAAAATGATCATTCCACAACCCTTTCACTTCCCTATGCCTAAGTTTTCATTCTATAAACTTAGCATTCATCCATTCAGTTTCAATCCATAAACTCATATTAACCTCTAACTCTATTATTTAGCTCCCTTAATCATTCACCCATCCCTACTACACAAAAATCTATATAAAAAACCCAAAAATATAGATATCCCCACCCCTTGGCACTATAGCCACACAATACAAAGTAGGGGAATACTAGGTCCATTTGGGGCCTTAATATTAGCCCTTCCGTGTCCAAAACTTAGGATTAATATAACATTTGGTTAGATTAATAGCTATGATGACCCCCGCCCACACACAAACCATACTATATAAACCCCGCGCATGTATTTTGTTTGGGTTTCGTTTAGAGTTTGATTAAACGAAAAACCATAACTTGGTGCCGAACACACATAAACCCATAACCAAAGTTCTAAACCTGCCCGAAACCTTTGAAAAATTAAGGTTTATCGTACGCGCTTTTCTGCTAAAGCCTGATCATATCACCCTCCCATCCACCGTCATATCGCCCTCCGCAGATCCAACGGTCCTGATGCATATCGGACGCGCCTCGACGACGGTACATTAGTACCCGATGGTCGACGGTTTCACCATCGTACATGGGGACACCTGTCGTCCTCTTATTGCATCGGGCCGCCTCTGACAGTTACTGCCGTCGTACCAAAGGCAGTCCGATGGAAACCGCTTACCGCTATGTCCTTCCGCCTACGTCACCGCATGACGTTGCAGCCACGTCACCCGCCACTGCCCTGCACCTACGCCACATCATCCACTGACGTCACCACCCTGCCACCGTGTCAAGTGCCACGTCATCATACACGTTAGCTTCCATGTCATCCTTCGTACCCGCTACGCAACAAAAATATGTCATGATGACATCATCCCCGAAAAGCACCAAAAGCGCTAAAATGTCCAAAATTTGTTAAAAAGTCGTTAAAACGACTATTTTGGTTATTTTTTATTTGCGCACCCACAGACAATGTGCATGCGATTTCCACGTCCACCCGCCTCCAGAACCTGCACAGTCCACCAACCTGTGAACTCGACTCCATAGCTCGGCTCCATAGCTCAAGGCACCCCTGCTAACTATCCTGGTCACCACTAAAAGCAGGTATTTACCCATTTTTTCACCTGAAACCCTGTTTTTTCAATAAATCTCTATTAAAATAGCTAAAAGCACCTATAATTCACATCCAAAATTGCTTGTACCTATCACTCAAACATCCTATAAGCACTGTCCGAGCCATTGCTTCAAAGCAAGCCTGCAAATTTAAGCCCATCTCCTCGGCAACTTGGCCATTAGAATATGTTTTGCGCCCATTTTTGCCAGCAGAGACCCCTAAGCTGCCCAAATACTGAACTAAAATTGTCAAGCACCCTGTGTTTTCTAGTTTCTCCTATTTTCTAAAGGGAATTCCTCAATTCCCACCCCCCTCTGCAAAATTTCACTCCTACGGTCAAATCCTAGCCAATTTCCACTGTGTTCTACTCACAGAGCTTACAATTCAACCAATTCATGCAAAGAACCCTGCCAGACTCTGCAACAATTGATCTAAACCACAAATCTTGTACATTAAAATTAGTTTGAGATAAAACTCAGTCTCCATAAATCCTGATAAAAGCCTCAGAGCTTGAAGTTTTGTTTTTTGTTGCTGCTTACACCTGTATTGTAATCAAAACACAAACAGTACAAACATGGAGGCTCCAGTGGCTCTCAACATAGCTCCTTTGAATGCTCCACACATGGATTTAGAATGGCTACCTTTGGCAGACAGAGACTTCCAGATCAAGGACATGATGGGCCTCAGGTCTCACCTTAAAATTGTGTGTCACTTCAAAAAAAATCACAAGAATAACACTGATATCCTGGGAATCTGGCAATCTAGCATGCCCATCTACTACCTCCCATCAGTCAATGTGCTTCCTGACTTCATTCATCTGTGTCATGTAAACTATGACCCCACTCAGAGAGAAATCCTCACTCCATATGGGTCTGTGTTGTTCTATATCACACCTCAATCTATAAAGGAAATGCTGAACTTTGAGCCACCTCAGCCTCTGGTTCCTCTTACAATGAAGCACTTGCTTGATAAGGGTGCAAAGCTCTCTAGTTCATAAATATCAAGGGTAGGTCAGTTATTTATGGAACCACAATGCCAGGCCGATCATCCTCCACCCTACCATCAGGGCTCATTCAATGAAACAGGCAGACTCCTGGTAGATATGATTTCCTACATTCTAGGATGCAAGACAGGAGAATTTGTGGATGAGACTATGTTTCTGTTATTAACCATGTTCACTCCAGGACAACGCCCTGCTGTCATGTATGACTATGCCACTTTCATAGCAAACAAAATACATGAGTAATTCATGATGATGGAGAGAGAAAGAGTTTTCAAGTATACTTCCTATATTTACCATTTGCTGTTGTACTATCACCCTGATAGTTTCAAAGTTCCTCTCAAAAGACTGGACTGAAAAGGAGAAAGACGATATGTTATCTTCTGGACCTCAGTTTTCCATGAAGTCCACTACTCTTCCTACACATATTGTGAGTTTGTTGACATGTTCATCTACCCAGCCACTTGCCTATTGATGATGACTCCTCCTGGCAGACTCACTGCTAAAATGCAAAGAATTCTACATCTTTCAAAGGGCTACCACATTGGTGATTGGTACTTTTACCAAAACCACACAGTGATCAGAATTTATGGGTGTGAGTTACCTCCCTATAAGTTGCCAAGATATGTCCCCATGAGACTTTTTTCCTTAGAATATTTCAGGCAGTTCAGTAGTGCTGATTTGACTCATTTTCATGGGAAAAACAAGAAAGCAAAACTTAAAATCAGACATCAATTGGGTCCCTTTGTTTTTAATAAAAGGGAAGAGGCTTGGAAGGATGCAGACAATATGCTAAGGGAATAGCTCATGTTGAAACAAAGCTTCTTTTGGGCACCATATGACTCTGAACACTTTATAAGCCTTAGAAGAATCAAACACAGGCTTTCAGGATATGTGCATCAGCCAATCCCCCACATTGAACAATATGCTAATCAACAAGAATGGGTAGAGGGCACATTAGATGATGAAGAGCTTACTGAAGAAGAAATATTATAAAAAGATATGAAAGAACATGAGAAAAGAATTGACCTGGAATATTTTGCACAGGTCACCTTCACACAGCCTCAACATATTGGAGCAAGCACATCAGTTGCTACACCTCCACAACAGCAACCTAAAGAGGCCATTCCATCTGCAGGGAAAGGCAAAGAAATTGAGCATTCAGAACAGCAAAGTACAATGGAAGAGCAACCATCCACAAATAAGGAAAAGGGTCAAGAATAAGGCCCTTCAACACAACAAAAGGCAGCCGAGATCCCTATATTGCAAACCCCTCATAATGAGGAAAGAGATAAAAAGAGGGACAGAATGGAAGAAACACCTACAGGGGCATCCACCGATCATCAAGGTGAGAAAAGAGAGAGGCTAAACCCTTATTCCGAGGAGGAAATTACTGAGGAAACTACAGGCAATATCAGAGGTGAGGGAACTTCTGAACAGCAGATCCCTCCCATTTTGGAGACATCGGCCAGCTCCTTTTAGCAGGAGCAGGAGAGACAACCAGGTGGGGAGGTTTCATCCTCCAAACAGCAGACCAGGTAGGGCTCGGATATCAAACGAGCATCCACTGAGATCAATGCTAGAAATGAGCCAATAAGGTTTCAGCTTTACAATCAATTGATGAGAATGGCACCAACAAATCAACAAAGGCTGATGGCAACATATGACATGCAAGCAGGGAAGATGACTCTTAGTCACTTCAGACCCACGGTACAGCAGCCACAGTCAGCTGCAGACTATATTAGAACCAATCTGGAGGTCCTAGCGAAAGACATACATCCAATAGACCAGATTGAGTTGCATAAGCAGGCTGGAGAAATGGTATATTCCACCCTAGCAGATAAGGCTCTAATGGCCCATAGATTGCAGAATTCTTTATATAATACTTCTGCCCAACTAGAGCTGGAGAATGCCTCCTCATTGGCCAAGGATAATAGGATAAAATCCTTGGAAGAGATTATTATAGAATTGGGACATGATCCCAAAGATCCCAAAGGTGCACAGGCCTTGATCAGGAAAAAGGAAGAGCATATAGCAACCCTGAGAAGACAATTAAAGCTGCCAGCTACCATACATCCTCAAACCACAGAGGTGGCACAACAACAAGAGGTAGAGGATGTGGTCAGCCTGCTTATGAGGATGAACCAAAGGCTGTTAGACACAGAGAAAGCATTGGAAGAAGCACAACAAGGGAAACAGCCAGAGTTGGCCCCTCAACCATCCCAAACAGCTCCAATAATTATAGCTCCTCCTACAACAGTCACTACAGCAGCACCTCCCCTAGACTCAACTTCAGCAGCAGGTGCCTCAACTTCAGCAGCGACTACAACAGCAGCATTGCAAGAGGCCAGTTTGAGCATGGAAGCTATGATGAAAGAAATTAAGGCTTTGGAATTACAAATGGCAGAAATGAAGGAAACCAAGGAAAAGCTAGCCAAGATTGAGGCTAGTTATGACAAATCAAAGATGACAGTTGCCGAGAAGACCAGGGAAGTAAAGGCCCTAGAGAACAAAATAAAGGCCTTGGAGAAAGACCTCACTCTCCATAGAACCCTAACTAAAATAAAAACAATTTTGTGGGATAAGATTGGCAAAGCTATTGTTGATCAATGGACAACAATACAAACTATTTTTGATCAGATAGAATTGATGGGGTAGCTCAATATGAAACTCAGAAGGCCAGAACATTATTGGCAGATAAGCCTAAGCAAGCCAATCAATTGATTCATTTTTTGAATACTCGTACTGGTGAGCAGCTAGCAGCTCTGAACATTCAGAACATGACAGAGACTATTGTAAGAGTCAAGAAGGTGCTGACCATGAGAAATTTTGTTCAAACTATAGAAAGAAAGTGTCAAGAAATGCAGATAGAGGTACATGCCTTCAGACAGAAAATTTCAATATTACAGAGCAAAGGTTTACCTAGCCTAGTCACTAGCACCGGAAAGATATTAAAACAGGAACAGTATGCATACAAGCTAAATACTTATGTGCAAAATCAAATTACAGCATCATCAAGTGGCTCGGAAGAAACAGTGCCTCCCTCTGGACAAAGATTGTATGATAAACTGGAAGACTTATTTTACATTGAACATGAGATAGCACATCTCTTTCCAGTCTGGCCAAATTATTACACATACACTGAAGCTGATGAGACATTATTTAAATTAAGAAAACATCAATTACCAACAGATCAGTGGTGGCAAAGCCTGCTTGAGATCCTAAAGTAGTTTTTATTCTCTTCTTGTAAATTGTCTGCATAATAAGCAAATTGCATTATATGGCTCTGCTATCGGAAAATCAAATCGACAGTAGATGGAATTAGCACCAAAAGCATTCAAACAAACTCAAGCACAGGTGGCAAAAGACAACACAACAGGACAGCACATCAGCAAAGCGGTCATCAACCGACTATCAGAGTCAAAGAGTCAACAACAAGCAGGACACCTACAGTAGCCAGTAAAGCGCATTTATTTCCTCAGTTATTGCTGCGCAATTTTTTCCCACATTAGTTATTGCTTCTGTCAGAGTAGATGGATAAATTTATGTCTAGATATTTCCCTATGGGATATTTTGTAAACTTCTATAAATATTTGCTAAAGAGATGTATTATTGTTGGTTGGTGAATATCATTCTGGACTTGCGTTGTATGTTTTTGAGAACTCTTCAGAAATAAAAATTGTTGGAATGCTTTGTTGGTGAACTTGCTGGTTATGGAATCAATGGTAAAAGGATCTATTGCAGAATTCTTGCGTTACTACATGGATCAATAAGTCTTCTTTACTCTTAAGTTATTGTATTTGGGTCATACTTATCATCTAAATATCATGTTCTAAGTTACAGGAAAGAAATAACCCAGAATTTACTTTGTTGTACTCTGTGTTCAATTCATATAATTTTTTTATGTTTTCCACAGGACTAGCATAGGCAAGAATTCTTGAGTGCTCTTGTCTCCCTGGTTCTTTCACTCTAAATATCATCAGGGAATTCTTAACTGCTCCCTAATAATGTTTATACAATTTCCCTTTGTTATTATAAATGAAAGATTCTTGATTTCCTTTCATTTCTTAACTTCATTTCATCTTATTTAAGCTTCAAAGTTGTTTTGTGCTTAATTATCCTGCTCTGTAATTGTCTTATTGCCAAAGAAACCATCCCAGTGGCTCATTTCCATTAGACTCCATCAACCCAATGGTTTGAACTTCCTTCAACTTACTGCCTTAACTATTGAATGTCACCTTCCAAACATCAAACAAAAACTTGTACCTAATAACTAGCCTAATATACAATCAAACAAATCTAAATCACAAAGAGAGAGCCCTCTCTGGTTGCAGATTGGCTAGGATCTGCAGCTGAAAGATTGGTTAGTGGTTACCTCGGCCGTCTTCCCTCCTGGAGCCAGGGAACAACCTGAGTGATAACATGATCCATCTCTTTTGCAGCGTATGCAATGCAAATCTGACTTTTCTCCTTAAAAGTGTCTGCGCCCCTGCCTCTGAAATTTGTTCCTCTTCCTCTTTGACCACCTCTTCCTCTGGAAGAATCTTGAACAAGATTCTTTTCTCTATGTGCAAGGCACACAACCTCTTAAGAAGACTAAGGAGTTGTCTTCTTCCCAAAGCTTTCTATCTTTCAACAAATTTTTTTATAAGGGAGTCAAAGATAATATCTTTGAGGTTTCCATTTTCTTGTAATGACTCAAGATAATTTGAGTAAGTGGGATAAAGTGCCTTGAGAAAAGCTATTAGAGGAATATCCAGTTCAACATTAGTGACTTTGATATCATGCATAATAGATTTTACTTCTGATGCAAGAGCAAGAGGATCATCATTTTGTAATTCAAGGGTGAACAGTTTAATCATGAGTTGAACAACTTCAAGAGTAGAGTGTGAGTCATAGAGTTCTTCAGTTTTTGTAAGGCTTCGAAAGCATTTGAAAATGGTGAAATATGGCGACTTACCTTTTCATTT
This sequence comes from Pinus taeda, assembly GCA_000404065.3. Lineage (NCBI taxonomy): Eukaryota > Viridiplantae > Streptophyta > Pinopsida > Pinales > Pinaceae > Pinus > Pinus taeda. Next base: position 113,567 of record APFE031010272.1, on the reverse strand, counting down.
ACTGATGCTGCAACCAATGCATAAGCCCTGTTGTTCTTATTTTCCCAAATGGCAAATTCCTTGTCTAAGGTAGCTTGTTCTGGCTCTTTGTCTCCGTTTCCAACACACACTCCTTTCCACAGCTCATTAAAAATGAGAGTGTGTTTTATCTTCTGAGACCATTTAGGATAGTTCTCTTTTCCAGAGAGGGCTATTCCCACAATGGAGATGAGTGAATGCATTATAAAATTTAAACTAGGCCCAAAATACTTGCAATAAAATTAATGTGTCTCTGCAACTAATTACTTTGCATACAATTATATCCTTAAAAATTGCAAGCTCTCAAATATATCTTCAAATATATACTATCATATAGCACCATACCTCTCACATCTTTAAAAAATACACGACTCATTCCTTTAAAATTACAACATTCACACTCGTACACTTTATGGCCTTAAAAAAGGATATAAAACATTATAAAACATCACTCACGAGTCATTAATTATCCACCATTTGTAATGACCATATGTCCATTTAAATTCACCCTTGAATAACTTTAATGGAACATGGCTTCACTATTTATATAATACTGGCCTTCAAAATGATTAAGGGATAGGCATCGAAAAATAGTTTCACAATGCTTCATCTCGTCCTACTTGGAGGCGCCATTGCAGCCATTGAAAATGGGTTAACACATAGGCTGGTTCTACTCACTACACCATTCTATCCTTTGAACACAACACTACTCCAACATTGCACCATGCACCACAGATATGCTGCGCAGGATTTAACACATTTAGTTACTGCTCTTCGAGCTCAAGAGGTAATAACACATTTTCATGGATACATAGTGATGGAGGTGAAGGCAAAGAATAATGGCAGAGATTTGCCAGACTAATGGGTTATGCGTATGACAGTATATAATGGGCAACGTTTAAACAGTGACAGAGTTTAATGGGTAGTGACTGTGGAGGGGGCAGTGGACAAACTGCAAAAAAAATGGTAGAAGGGAGTTACAAGAGTAGAAAGGGATGCCAAAAATGGAGTTGGCTCTGATACCATGTCAGACCAAGAGGTAACTCCTCAAATGTAATTGTGTTATTCATTCGGGTTGTTTATTATTATATACAAGAGGGAGTGACTATTTAGTTCATCTCCTGATGACTCTCCATTTCCTCTATTATTTATTTACACTTAATTACAGTTGTTCACCCAATCCCTATGATTAGGTGTCAAAAACATAAAAAAAAAAAAACACAAAAACATGTAAAAACTCAAAAAAAAAAAATACATGGTCAAAAAAATTTACCTATAGCACCCTATTGAGAACCCACTAGTAATCTCAAATATGGATCTCTACGGAAATCCATCCCTACATATGGATTCTCCTCTATGACAATATGTTGTCAATGGAGCCAGCTGAAGAATGCGGTAGAAAATGAGATTGATGATTGACCAACATGTCTAGCCATCAATTCTACCCATCTCTGCATCCATGGATCTCTAGGACCAGCTAAACTTAGTGTCACATGCTGAGGTTGCATCAATGGAATTCTCTCCAAAGTAAAAGCAATCAAGATTGATCCATAGCTGAAATTTTTCATCTTACTACTTTTTACTTTAGTCAACTACTCTTTCTTCAAAGAGAATATTGCCTCACACCAATTGAACATAGTTGGCTCGAGACACTCGAGTGCATACTGCATGTATGATCTATTCGCGACATGAAGTGTCACGCTACTTGCCAAATTTGCGATAGAAAGAGGATTATTCGCAAGGGCATATCATGAACATCCCTGATGTTTATCTTTCCATCTTTGCTAGGCTGTGTACCTAGCTGGAAGAATTGTCGAATGTAGTCCCTCACTGATTCACCCCCATGGGAAGAACCTGAAAGAGAAATGGGGGCACCATTTCTCGACAATCATGTGAGAAAGTAAATATCATAGATCAATATAGGCAGCACTTTGTCCCCTATGTGAAAAACTTGTTCCGCTAGATCCCATGAATGAACCAAGAACTGCAATAATTCTAATTGTTGCCTCATCCAGATAACCTGAAATATTTGAGTAACCCACAATCTCTGAGGGCCTCAACAGTACCAGGATCATTTAGGGCAACCATATCTTATTCTTCATGTTCTCTTTCATGCCATGTGATAGACATTTTGATCTGATCAAAGTCTGAAATCACACCATAGGCTTAGTTAGGATCCATTTCATGCAAAAAACTTAAGATATTTGAGGTAGAAATGATGAATCAAATTTCTAAATTGCACCCAATGCAGCCACGATCTTTAGACAGTGCGTTACAAAGCAGTTTCCCTTCTTTTTTACTGTTATGCAATGCAGTTTTCGATGCATAAGGGTGCGTTGATCCTAGGGCATGATATATTTACCCTAGGGACCTCAAAACCCTAAAATTTTTGCCTAAAATTGAAAAATAATGACCTTAAATGAAAGAGAAGAGGTAGATCTCCTACCTGGTCCTAACGGCAAGAAGAATGATCCAAAGAATCTCCCACAATTAGCTGCTGAAGTTTGAGGTAAAAAATGGTTTAGAGCACAAAACTGAATGGTAAATGTCAAATGGTAAAATGACTTGGTAAATTCTTGTTTTATGGTTATTTCATGTTCATTAAATGAATAAACTATAGTTTTTACCTATTTTTACCAATGAAACTGGTATGTTTAATCCATTTGGTGGTTCTTTGAGCAGGTTTACAGCTGACATAGTGAATTTGACGTGCATGATCATAAAATGTACTTTTGACCACAGAGCATACTTTTATCTCTTTTTTGAGCTCTGTTAAACATCGAAAAAGGAACACCCCCTAGAGTCCTCTTTTAGCTCTTTTTAGACTCTCCAAATATGAAAATATTGTCAGGCGCTTGTCCTTCTTAGCTCGTAAACGGATTGGAAATGACATCTACTCAGTATAACTTTAACCCTTTTCTGGACTGAGATAGATTACTTACGAAAAAGGAATACGTTGATCGAACATGGTCAATAGGTTCTCTCTTGTATTATTTTATGTTTTTTCAAACTTGAGTGACAAATTTCTGAAAAATAACTTGTGGAGTTTTCTTTTTGTTCCTTTTCAAACTCTCTAAATATGAAAAGCACCGACTTCTCATTGTCGTTAAATTCGTTAAAGCATCAAATAGCGACAAACTTGTCCATCATGACAAGACCGAGTTTCACCTTTGCTAGACTTGTTAAAACATCACATAACGATGGATTCACTCGAAGGGTAGAATTATACATCAAGCATATGTTACCCTCCTCAAGCTTGTTAAAAAATAAAGAGGTACTGGTCAACAATGACTGGGGAAAATGGAAAAAGGGATAAATCATGGTAGCAAGTCACTTTTGAACATGACACTTTCACTTCATCTCTGTGACTATTTGGGTTGGGTTATCTACTTGATGCTTATCATACCTATGGTCTATCACACCATCCATCACTTTGGTTTTGGGTCAATGCTGCCAATTCATTCAGTGTCGCCAACATGTTCAAGAGAAGTCACTCAGTAAACTTCATCCTTTGCAATACTCATAAACCTTCATTTTCATGACCGCCATTCATGAACATTGTGTCATTAGTCACATTCTATCTTCAAAATAATTACACTCATTTCATGTCATTAATGGGGGATTGAAGGCCCTCCTGCGACAAGTCGCTTCTTGTCGAAATCAACACATTATCCAGGAAGTTGACTTAGAAACACCCTTCCAGTACCTTGAGGCCTGGATACATCAATGATAAGTTTCTCGCTTATGGCGACAAGATGACATCGCAGGCCTTTGACCGAAAGACTTTGTATGGTGTTCGAAATCAAAACATCTATTCACACCATGCAGAATGTACTGTAGTACCTTGAGAATTATCATCATTATTGGCGATTTCTCTCGCATTTGTTAACAACTTACATCATTGGATGGTAATCAAACAGTGCCTTCCCATGTTCAACTTCAGATCACATTTTCACATGGTTAGACTCATACTTGAGCAAACGATTGGATGAGATAGAGGACCCCAGATCTAGTTTCATCCATCCGGGCTGCGATTTCAGGAGAGTACTAAATCATTTGTATGATGGATTTACACAGATAGTCATCTTATCATGGATCTATATATGTAGACGACTATCTTATTTATGTACATGTAATGAAAAGTTTATATGCTAAACATGGGTATGCCTTTCCTCAACAATTCATGAAAAAATCAAAGATATCATGATATTATGTATTGTAATTGATGCAAGTCATTGTCTGCTTTAGACCCTCCTCATCACATCTAAAGCATATCACTCAACATTATAATTTTTGACCTCATGCTTTAGGGGGAAGCTATTACAGATCTATCTAGGAACATCACGTTGGACAATCAAATCAGTGTAAACAGGGTCTATCAAACTCTAATTCAGTTGTTGCATGCCCTAGACATGCCACCTCATTGAGTGCTTTCATCCATGAGAGTTTCCTGACTTCAAACCTTGTTGAAGTGCTTCCTTGGGTCACCATTACACCCCTAGTCAAGGGTAAGTGCTCTGCAGAGAAGGTAGCCCCATTCAAGGTTGTGTTACAGATCACCTAAGCCCACTCAAGCCTACGTTGGGCGATAATCCTCGAAATGTTCATTGGATCTTGAGTATATTCCTCCTTTCTAGAGCCTTCTAGAAGGAACCCAACTCCTATCCTATCAACATGAGCTCAAATTAGGATAGCCTTGGATCATCTAATCTTTTATCCTCTCATCCCTTTGAACATGGAAACTAATCATATAATTATGGAAAATCATTCAATTCCATATTAATGACAAAACCACTTGCATTCATCTATAAATTGGCCTCCCATCATAGAGCCAAGGGGCTGTGGATATTATAGAGATGTATTGTTGGTTTAGAGACTTGAAATCATTGTCAAAGTAATGTTATGTTGTTGGATTGTTGCTCTTGGTGTGATGAGGGCTTGGACTAGATGAGTGACACGAGATCGAACCACATTGGGTGTAACTTCTCCTTCTATCAATCAATAAAGTTATTTGTTCCTTTTCCAATACTTTTGTCTATATCTATGATGAATGTATGGTCAAATGTTGTCAATTCCATTTGTTTGCAATAAATATATCATATGCTTTGATTGTTGTCATCTTTTGTTTATGTTGGCAAGTACTAATTGAGCGAATTTAGTTTGAGCGGCAGTGACGGGAGTAACTCGAAGGAGATCAAAGGAAGTGAAGGATCACAAGTAGGTTCTTTTATCTTATCTGTTTATTGTAGGAAAAGGTTAAACATCTTTACTTCAGTTGTTCTAAGTGTAACTACCCACTTAGGGAAGATATACTTATCCATAGGTATAAATTTCGTATAACACTCTTGTAGGTGCATGGATACAAAAATTGATGTAAAAAGAGACTAGGTGCTTGCACTTACATCACAACAACAAAATTAGTGGTTTCTCCCTTTATGGGTTCCCACTTATATTTGGTGTCTACATGTGTTGCTTTTATGTGCTAATTCTTATGTTGTAGTTGGATGTTGTTTATATGTTAAATTTTTTATTCATATGATGTATTATTTCTCATCTAATAGTTTGGATAGATATTGAAAAGAAAAGTAAAAAAAAATAATTTGATGACCATGAATGCACTATACTAATTCACTCCCCCTCTCAATATAGTTAAGTTTTCAACAATGTCTCGAGGATTCCACAATTAGCCACTCTACTTAAGATGAGCCTTCTTGATTTGTGGTGGCCTTTTTGATATGGAAAGCATTAGTCAGGGGTGGGCCTTTAACTATCCAAGAAATTACTTCTTCCTGTTGTAGCGGCTACAACCACCCTCCAAAACTTTGGCTTGCATGCAAATTTTGGAGCCTACCTTAGATCTTGCGATCGATCATCCTTGGTCACATGTTGGTAAGATGATGATTTCAAGCTCCCTCCTTGATCTTAAGATTTTTTCACGTTCTCATCTTTATGCAGCATGTGTCATTTTTGGACATAGGGTTTGTTGTTTTTCATGCAAAGGGAATGTTGTCTTGCTTCAAGGTAATTGTGTGTATATGAGTGGTTGTCATCACACAAACATGTTTCACACGCACTTCACGAACTTTTGTCAAAAATGTTGTTTCATCAAGAAAAGTATGTCTTATGAATTTTGGATGGTCTACATTGTCTCACTAAAGGTTTGTGTGCGATCACAGTCAAGTCCTATCATGTTTACATATGTTTCACTAGTCTCACACTTAGCCATTTTCCCGAGAAACCTAGCCTCATCCAGCTTCTCGGAACTGTGCGCTTTGCTTCTGCAACCATCAAGCTTCCTCCCTTGCCTACTGAAACCCAATAGCCTGTAGAGACACCAACCTCTCTTGCCAGATGAAACCCCACAGCCCGTAGAGACCCCAACCAACACTACTCTCCCAAAATGTGTAGAGAAATTAGGCATCTAGCAGTGCTCTCCAGAAATGCGTAGAGAAGTCCAGCTGCACTGCACTCAGAAATTGTACAGAGGTGTCCTCCCAGGGCCCCCATCCCACAGCAGTGTCTTGTGCCTCAAAATTGCGCAATTTTGTCGAAGTTTCCCTATCTGTCTTGCATGCAGAAACTGCACAGATGGGCCTCCCAAGACCTCATCTCAGCAACAATCATTGTCTACTAAAATTCTGTAGATATAACTCTCATTGACCACAGGAGAAGGTGACATGCTGAAATCACTTCCAAGGATTTGAGGAGAGGGACCAAGGAACCAAGTAATGGAAGAGATCGGGACCGCATGCAAACTTTGTTGGATGCATGACCATCTTGAGGGTAAGTATGGTAAGTAAAGAACACCTTTTAAAGTACACCTCTTAGTTGAGTTTGAAAGACTTCTTGTCATTGTCATATCATCCTGTCCTCAATAACATGCATGTGTGCAAACACGAAAAGTGATTTCATGTGTTTCTTCTACATGTCTTGCTTCCTTTTCTCTTTTTTGACCAACTGTTATCTTCAGCATGTTAATTTCTATGCCATTCTTGCGACCTCGTTATGGTGATCTTGAAGGTTTTGTTTGAGTTGTGTTCGCTATGTAAACATCTATCACACTCACACATGATGTTGTAAGTACTGTCGTGAAAGTGTCGTCACAGTCGTTCGAATTCCTATCACAAGTCTTGCACTTGTCGCTCGCACCCGTCGGTCAGTCACATTGAGCCTATGTTGTCTTGATGGTTCGAGGTGTCTTGTTGTTGAGTCATGTTGAGTGTGTGTTCACAAGGTCATGCATGCAAAAGTTCACTCGCTCACACACTTAGTCATTTTGTTAAAACTTTGTCGACCAGACCTCCCTCCAATAGCCAGACCTTTGCTGAGCTGCACAGCATAGTCTCAACTCTTAGTGAACATCTAACACTGCCCAGAATTGTGTAGAGCTTGAGGTTGTTTCCTAGGAAGTTTTAACTTCGTAATCCTAGAGTCGACCCGATTGACTGTCACCAGAACAACACAAAAGTTTCTTAGCAAGCCATCTCAATCTGTACTGCCCGCAAGCAACACCATCAAGCCTCCAGCAGGTGTATAGGAGAGTTTGGTCAAGCAGCGACCATGGGACTCACTCTGAAAAATTTCGTAGAAGCTTCCAAGCATTCCTGATTCCTCTGACTGAAGAAATTATGTAAACATGCCAGACAAACACCCGTTGCCTATCATTGAACTGCACTAAAAAATTATGCATTTTTTCCAGCCAGTCACTCTGTCAGCCAACCTGCTGCTCCTCCTGAAAACTGCAAAATTTTCATGAGCAATCTCCCAGCTACCTAGCATCCCACTTAGCTCAGAAACTTGCACAAGGATGTCCAACAGGCCAGGTTCCCACCTCTCGTAGTTTTTGCTAGTAGCCTTCTGCTGCTAGCTCCCCAGAAAAATTGCACATTTTTTGCCAGCAGCCTCCCATTGCTAGCTCCCTAGAAAAATTGTGCATTTTTTTCCAGCAGCCTCACGTAGCCCACTGCCAGCTCCTCGAAGAAATTACGCAGTTTTCACTGCCAGTCTCCCCATGTCTCCTGCACTATATCCCTAAAAAAAATGCGCAAATCTTACCTCTAGTCGAGCCAAATCTCGCAGAAAGTCACTGCTGATTAGGATTTCCCATCTCAACCTCCTAGTGACCTTTGCGCAAGTTTCATGAGTAGTGCCCGGAGCCCGCAACCCAGCTTGAAACATACCTCACCCATTTTCAAAGCATTGTCCTCTCTCCAATTACCTGCACCCGAAAGTGAAGGATGATGCATCATGGTAAACTAAGAGATTTTTGGATTTGATGTCATCTCATAATGAGTGATTGTAGATACAGTTACATAGATGACTCATGGCATGACGACAAATAATATGAACAAGGAGCCATGCTAGGAAACTTGTTCGCGAACAGACGAACACACAAAGAATACCAAGAAGCAAGCGAAGCAGACACGTGCATGCATGAACTATCAAGCAAACACCAAGAACATCGAAGACTTCATACACCTTGCCATGCGGAGGTGAAGCTATGATACACCAAGAGTACCCTCATCACTTAGCAGCATTGCAACTCGAAATGGATACCACCAGTAGCATGAACATAACATCACGATCATGTCAATTCATGTCATGAGTCATCTCAGCCACATCACTACTGTGGGCCATACTGTTGTAATCAATGTAATGTAATGTGGAAGTCTAAGAGACCCACATGTAAAGTTGAAGATTCATTCTTGTAAAATTGTTATAACGCCCACCACACTCGTGTGGACTATTCCGCTGGGTGTTGTTTATTTTATCCATTCACTTTATGTTTGTGATTATCGCATCCATGTGGACTACTCCACTAGAAGTTGTGCATGTCATGTTGTGTTGTGTGTCTCTAGTAGAGTTGGGACTATTCCCTTTCAACCTGAGACTCACTTGCACCCTCTCCCTCTGCAGTGAAAGAAATTTGACATAAACAACACTAGGAACTCACTAGGCACGTAAACATCATTGTTCGAAGACAAAGAAAACCACTCTCAGGTGCTAACATAGAGGGTGAGCATCCTTGTTTTTCATCTACCCCTCTACAGAATTCATCAAATCATGAGGATGCCGACGAACATCCCAAATTTTCTGATCATGGTTGTCATGATCTTTGTACTTATTCATTTGATCATGATGTTGATTCACTGATTGTTAATTTGTCTAAGCCACTAGTATCCAATGATCTATCTATTGATGGAGTGGAAACCCCGCAGGTTGTTGAGGCACTTCAGCCTGGGTTGTTGGTTATGTTAGGCCCTCATCTTCTTGAGGTTGGTTCCACTTCTGATCAGAAAATTTTCGAAACACCCAAGGCTCCTCATCACTCTATGCTTTGCATTGAAGATCAATGAAACACGTAAATTTCTCTTCTTCCACTCAAATCACATGATCCCATCACTCAAGCTTTGGAGGGATCTTACACAACGAGGGCGCTCGAAAAGCATAAGATTTTGGTATTTCTCATGTTCGCTCGTATGTCATAGTCCAAAGAGTGTGTATGTTTACCATATGCACACAGTGTGTCACAACACCATGGTACGTATGCCAAATGTTTGTTTTGTGCATTCGCTCTTTTCTATAATGTGGATGTTTTAGGACTCGGAGCGTGTTGGTCTTCGTTGATCTATATTTCTTGTTCGTTGGTTTACATGCATATATTTCTTGTTAACCATGCCTTCACCAACATGGGCCAGCCAATGTGTCATGGCTACATTTGAAATATCATTTCACATGAGTAGGCCCATGCACTGTTTAGCGTAGGAGTAGGAGTAGTCTTTGCCTCTTGATTTGCTTTTCTTTCTAGTTTGCATGTTTGTTTGCTTTCTTACTTGGTTTGGTTTTCTTGCTTGCTTTCTTTGCTTACTTTTTTTTCTCTTGCTTACTTCTGCTTTTTGCTTTTTTTCTTTCTTTTCTTGCTTATACCTGTAGGTTAGCCTCCTGTGAAACCATATTTGGCTCTTGAGACAAGCTAGGCAAATCTAAGAGGACTTGTACAACTATCAACATTTGGTTAACTGTTGTCCTCTCTCTTTATGAAGAACTTGTTGTCTTGAGTCAATGATGCCTTGATGGAAAATACGTTATGTTCAGAGTAAGTCTTGGTGAAAACACAAAGCTTGCACTGTTAACTAATACCGCCTACTCTAATCGGTTCTTTTGGGTTAACCCTTTTAGATCAGTCAAGTAGAGTAAGGTGAGGGAGAAAACCTTAACAAGTATGTCATAGGTATACATAACATACTTCTCTAAAAGAACAACATCTTTTGATCTCAATAAGTCGGGATCCCTCTTCCACCTCTGAAATAAATAAGTGCCTATGCACAGTTAAAAATAAAAATAAAAATGAATAAGGTGAAAGAAGAGAAAGGCTTCCTGTGTAAGGAGGTGATGCAAGTAACTCCACCGGGGTACTAACCAGGCTCGCTAGCAGCGAGCGATGCTTGTGTTCCTGTGTGACTCCGTCGGGTACTGTCTAGGCCTGCTGGCAATGAAGCAACACTAGAGATGAAACTTAAACTCTGATAGTCATATTACTTGTGCACCAATATACCCCTCATCCCCAATCGAAAAAATTGAGTTGACTTGGCTTGGAATGTGTGTTTATGTATCAAGAGCACGACAGTTACTACATCATTCACACAAGCTAGTGTGGAAACCACCATGATCAAGAATCAAACAATACTTCTGGAAATGTTAGACTCGCTTTTCATGAAACAAGGTCCATTCAGAGAGCTGGAATTCTACCAGTGTGTCGCCAAGTGTTGTAGCAGCTACAACCACCCTCCAAAATTTTGGCTCGCATGCAAATTTCAAAGCCTATCTTAGATCCTGCGATCGATCATCCTTGGTCACTTGTTGGTAAGATGATGATTTCAAGCTCCCCTTCTTGATCTTAAGAGTTGTTCACATTCTCATCTTTATGCAACATGTGTCATTTTCAGGCATAGGGGTTGTTGTTTGTCATGCAAAGGGAATGTTGTCTTGCTTCAAGGGAATTATGTGCATATGAGTGGTTGTCATCACATAGACATGTTTCACATGTACTTCACGCACTTTTGTCACGAAGGTTGTTGCATCAAGAAAAGTATGTCTTATGCATTTTGGATGGTCTACATTGTGTCACTAAGTGTATGTGTGCAATCATAGTCAATTCCTATCATATTTACATATGTTTCACTGATCTCACACTTAGACATTTCCCCAAGCAACCTAGCCTCGTCCAGCTTCCCAGAATTGTGCACTTTGCTTCTGCAACCATCAAGCTTCCTCCCTTGCCTGTTGAAACCCCACAGCCCACATAGATACCAACCTCCCTTGCCTGCTGAAACCCTGTAGCCCACAGAGACACCAACCTCCCTTGCCTACTAAACCCCACAGCTTGAAGAGACCCCAACCAACACTACTCTCCCAAAATGCGAAGAGAAATTAGGAAGCCATCACTGCTCTCTAGAAATGTGCAGAGCAGTCCAGCTGCATTGCGCTCATATGTTGCGTAGAGGTGTCCTCCTAGGATGCCCATCCCACAATAGTGTCCTGTGCCTCAAAATTGCACAATGTTGTCCAAGCTTCCCTGTCTGTCTTGCATGCAGAAACTGTGAATATGAGCCTCCCAAGACCTCATCCCGACAGTAGTCACTGTCCACTGAAATTGCACAGATCTACCTCTCAATGACTACAAGATGAGGTGACATGTTGAAATCGCTTCCAAGGAGTTGAGGAGAAGGACCAAGGAACCAAGTAATGAAGAGATCAGGACCGCATGCAGACTCCGCCAAATGCATGACTATCTTAAGGTTAAGTATGGTAAGCAAAGAACACCTTTCAAAGTACACCTCTTAGTTGAGTTTGTAGGACTGCTTGTCATTTTCATATCATCCTATCCTCAGTAACATGCATGTGCACAAACATGAAAAATCATTTCATGTGTTTATTCTACATGTATTGCTTCCTTTTCACTTGTTCAACCAACTGTCATCTTCGGCATGTTAATTGTTATGTCATGCTTGTGGCCTTGTTATGGTGATGTTGAATGTTGTGTTTGAGGTGTGTTCACTATGTAAACATCTACCGCACTCACACACGATGTTGTAAGTATTGTCGCACAAATGTCATCGCGGTCATCTGAATGCCTATCACAAGTGTTGTGCTTGTTGTTCGCACTCGTCGGTCAACCACATTGAGTGTATGTTGCCTTGATGGTTCGAGGTGTCCTGTCATCGAGTAATGTTGAGTGTGTGTTCAGAAGGTCATGCATGCACAAGTTCACTCGCTCACACACTTAATTATTTTGCTTAAACTCTGTCGACCGGACCTCCCTCCAATAGTCAAACCTTTGCTAAGCTGCACTACATAGTCTTAGCTCTCAATGAACATCTACTACTACCCAGAATCACACAAAGCTTGAGGCAACTTCCCAGGTAGTCTACACTGAACAATCCTAGATTCGACCCCACTAAATTTCACCAGAACAATGCAAAAGTTTCTCAACAAGCCATCTCAATCTGCATTGCCCGCAAGCAACACCATCAAGCCTCCAGTTGGTCAAGCAGAGAGTTTGATTGGGCAGTGACCCCGAGACTCACTCCTCCAAAAAACTGCGTAGAATCTGCCAAGAATGCCTGCTTCTGATAACTGAAGAAATTGTGCAGGCATGTCAGAAAAAACACCGCTTCTTGTCACTACACTGCCCTAAAAAATTACATAGTTTTTTCAGCCAGTCACTCTATTAGCCAACCTTCTGCTCCTCTTGAAAACTACACAATTTTCATGAGCAGTCTCCCAGTTGCCCAACATCCCGCTCAGCTGAGAAATTGCGCAAGGATGTACAATAGGCCAGCCTCCCATCTCTATGTAGTTTTTTCCAGCAGCCTCCCGTAGCCATCTCCCCAGAAAAATTACGCAATTTTTTCCAACAGCCTCTCGTAGCCCACTACCAGCTCCCCAGAGAAATTGTGCAACTTTCACTGCTAGTCTCCCCATGAAAATTTTTATTGTTCATGCATGCACAAGTTCACTCGCTCACACACTTAGTCATTTTTCTTAAACTCTTGTCAACCGGACCTCCCTCCAGTCAAACCTTTGCTGAGATGCACTACATAGTCTCAACTCTCAATGAACATCTACTACTACCCAGAATCACATAAAGCTTGAGGCGGCTTCCCAGGTAGTCTACACTGCGTAATCCTGGATTCAACCCGACTGAATTTCATCAGAACAACGCAAAAGTTTCTCAGCAAACCATCTCAATCTACACTGCCTGCAAGCAACATCATCAAGACTCTAGCTGGTCAAGCAAAGAGTTTGACTAGGCAGTGACCCCAGGACTCACTCCTCCAGAAAACTACAGAGAATCTACCAAGAATGCCTGCTTCCGATAACTGAAGAAACTGCGCAGGCATGTCAGACAAACACCCATTGCTTGTCACTGCACTGCCCTAAAAAATTGCACAGTTTTTCAAGCCAGCCACTCTGTCAACCAACCTTCTGCTCCTCCTAAAAACTACGTAGTTTTCATGAGCCATCTCCTAGCTACCCAGCATCCCACTAAGATGAGAAATTGCGCAAGGATGTACAACAAACCAGCCTCCCATCTCTGCGCAATTTTTTCTAGCAACCTCCCATAGCCATCTCCCCAGAAAAATTGCGTAATTTTTGTTAGCAGCGTCTCGTATCCCATTGCCAACTCCCCAGAGAAATTGTGCAGCATTCACTACTAGTCTCCCCATGCTGCTTGCACTATCTCCTTGAAATATTGCGCAGATCTACCCTCCAGTCGAGCCAGATCCTGTAGACAGTCACTGCCAATCTAGATTGCCCATCTCAGCATCCTAGTGACCTATATGCAATTTTCATGGACAGTGCCCGGAGTCCGCATCCTGACTTGAAATGTTCCTCACGCAGTTTTAGAGCCTTGTCCTCTCTCCCCGTCACCTGCACCCAAAAGTGAAGGATGATGCATCATGGTATACTAAGATATTTATGGATTTGATGTCACCTCGTCATGAGTGATTGCAGATACAAGTACACGAATGAGACATGGTGCGACGATGAATGGGATGAACAAGGAGCACATGTTAGGAGACTTGTTCGTGAACAGACGAACACATGAAGCATACCAAGAAGCAAGCGAAGGATACACATGCGCATGCATGAACTATCAAGTGAACACCAAGACCAAAGAATACTTCGTACACCTTGCCATGTGGAGGTGAAGCTATGATACACCAAGAGCTCCCTCATAACTTAGCAGCACTACAACTCAACACGGACACTAGCAGCAGCATGAACATACCAGCACGGTCGTGTCGAGTAATGTCATGAGTCATCTCAGCCACATCACTACTATGGACCATACTGTTGTAATTAATGTAATGTAATGTGGAAGTCCAAGAGACCCACATGTAAATCTGAAGAGTCATGTAAAGTTGAAGAGTCATGTAAGTCAAATAGTCATGAGGGAAGTTGAACAACCACAAGGGCTAGTTTCACCCTTGGCTATATACACCCCTCATTTGTACATACAAAAGACTTTTCACCTTGGCTCCTCCCACATAGTGTTGAGAGTCTGTAATCTTTCCTTTGAGGAGTGAGTAATGGCTCCAAGTCTAAGGAAAATTTTAAGGATGGAAAATTTTCTTGAAGTTTAAAAACATTGGCAAATCTCACTAATCCCTAATATACAAACTATAAAATGTTTATTGATATATTTGTAAAATTATTTTAAATTTATAATGATTTTATATATAGTCTCTATATAATGTTGGAGATTTTTAAGGTAAAATAATTTTATATTCTAAAATTTGGGCGAATCATCTTTTATAAAAATTGGAAATTGGCGAATCATTTTTGTGGAAAAATCATGGAAAATTAGCCCACTGGGTGAACATTAGCCACTAAAATTTTCCATGGCTCCAACTCCCCGCTATCAGGGTTAGTGATGTAATGGTGTACGAATGTGTCTTGGAACATTCGCTTAATTTAGAAGCCTGTTAACAGGCCAACATGTTTTCACACGTGATTATATTCATTTGTAAGACTATTATGCTTGTAATGCATGTTGCTTTAACTTGTATTAAGATAGTTGAACTATTTTAGTTTTTTTAGTACATATGTTGTTGGAAATGTGTTGTATCATTTGCTAACTTTGTCTCGGTCGTGTGGGCTATCTCGCTGGACACTCGACAAATTCATTCCTGTAAACTTGATATAACGCCCATCACACTCGTGTCGACTACTCTGTTGGGTGTTGTGCATGCTATCCATTCACTTTGTGTTTGTGATTGCTGCATCCCTGTGGACTACTCCGTCGAAAACTGCACATGTCCTATTGTGTTGTGTGTCTCTAGCAAAGTTGGGACTATTCCCTTTCAACTTGAGACTCACTTCCACCCTCTCCCTCTGCAGTGAAAGAAATTTGACAAAAGTGACACTAAGCACTCACCAGGCACATGAACCTCGCTATTCGAAGACAAAACAAACCACTCTCAGGTGCTAACAAGCAAGAGCTAAGGCATATCTTTAAGATAATGGAAATTGAGCCATCATAACGGATGGGACTCCTACACCAAATAGTGTGAGGTCTAGTTGGGACTTCATATCGGGGAGATCCCTTGAATGTTTGCAGGTCTAGCACTGTCAACACTTCCCTATCTGTAACTTCATGAATAACGATTAGGAAAACTATTGATTTTAGATCCCCGTATTAAAAATTATTGACACGACTAAAGTTCAAAACCCTGTGGTGATCCAAATTAGTTCCCTTCCCTGACAGAGCTTGGTTGCAGCCATAAGGCTTGGCTTGCTTCACAACACTTCCCTTGACCATGAACAAGCATTTTGTAAAGCTCATCCTAGCCATGTCAAATAAAACGTCAATACTTGCTTTCAAATATATTTGGCTATATTGAATGCTCCCATATAACACATACATTAAATTTAGATCTTAACGTCTTTTATACCACATTATAACCTAATATGAAACATGTTCTAATACTTTATTATATTTTCTCATATATTAAAGAAGTTTATGGATATACCTTTTTTTAATTACTTTCATAGTCCTATATAAATATCAATATATATATATATAAATATCGATATGTAAATATACCATTATTATTATAATACTTGTATGGTAAGAAAATATTTTTATTTTATATATATTTTACTTTTTTCCCTATTTCAAATACTATTTTATTTTTCTTTAATAAATTATTTATTTCAACACCTCGCTTTAAATCTATATTTTTTGTTATTATATATTTCCTTATAAATAAGAGAATTGATACAATAACGCAATATACACCACACATAACAAAAGATAAAGAACACAAAATATTTCATCATCAATGATAAAAGGAAATTACATAGATTTTATTTATCTCTTTAATTTATTCACACTGACATGTTTGACAAATTGGACCAATGGAATAAGTGAAAGGATAGATATCCAAAATAGATGATACTCTCTTAAGTTCTTGTTCTGTTGTCTTCTCTATTATTGTTGCTCCTTTTTACAATGATACATACACCCACTTCATAGAGTATAAATTTATTCTAAAGTCTTCCATCATCAAGAATTTTCAACTTACTTTTGTGGCATGCTTATGTGCGAGAGCTTGAGCCATGCCCTAACCTATATTCCCTTATCTAGAAAGGAGATCCAATGTTTGGACTCATAAATAAAGTATAAAAGTGTATGGAGGGGAATCCTCCTCCATTGTTGTAATGATCATAACAACGACATCCAAGTATTATGGGGCAATATATGTTACATATCAATGTTAAAACTCTAAGTATAATGCCACATATCAATGTTAAAACTCTAAGTATAATGCCACATATAATGTATAGTCACATGCATCCAACCAAAGAGTTAATCCAGTTATGGAATCATAATATCTCTTAAGTGGTTAATGCACAACCAATTGGAGGCACAATAAGGGACAAAAAACACAGGCTTTATTAGCATGGTACCATTTGTACTATCTCTTATTCGAATGAGGTGCACACTTATTCGTCATTAAGAAAAGTATGTGACCATAAAGAATCTCGTAATGTCTCCATGGAGATATTATAGATGGTGACTTTTATTCCAAAGGGATTTCTAAAATGATGGGGAAATTTAATAATGTTGGAAAATTTTGGAACCTTGTGGAGGATTTTTTTCATAAAATTTATAGGCAATATCTTCAAAATATTTAGGATGGGAAGAATGATGTTTCATAAAATTTATAGGCAATATTTTCAAAATACTTAGGATGGAAAGAATGATGTTAATAAGTTAGGTTAAATTTTTTAATATTATTAAATTTTTTTATTTGAATTTAATTAAAATTAGTAATTTTGGATATTTTTATTTAAATTTATTTAACTTAAAATTTAAGGAAAATATATATTAAGTATGGATTATTTTGGGATAAAAGGGAAAGAGTAGATTTTCACTTTGTATTCATATAAGTAGATTGTTCCAAATTATCATAAGTTTTGGAGGCATGAAGAGATAACCTTATAATATTAGCATTTTAGAAAAATGAGGATGTTTTTGAGGTTGATAGATGAGTATAGGTACTTTTGGTTCATCAAATGGATATGTGATTAAACATTTTGGCAAGTGCCCATAATGATTTGTGTTATAGAACATGGATTGTGGTGATAATGAATCTCATACACAAGTAGTTGTTTATGGCTACAATGATGTGCATATGTCTTCAAAACCATGGTCCTTGTATCTTTTAGTGTGATTACATTTTCTACCTTTGCTTAATGATGGGTTGTTTAGATATATGGATGTGGAAGATTGTGCTTCAATGACATTAGTTTTATGAGTATATATTATTGTGATAGACCTTTGCAACTTTGAAATATGTCTTCCCTACACAATTATATAGGTAACCAATATAGTTTCCAAGTTTGAATGGGAGATGGTTCTTAATATTTTTCTAATCACACTATATGCTTACTTAGATGAAAATCACAATTTTACAAATAAAATCAATCTAAATGGTTGATATTTACATTTGAAATCATTATTCTTAACATATAATTTTTATAGATTTTATTTAAAAATATTATACTTATAATTATATAATACTTTTAACCTTTTACTTATAATATATAATATTAATTATGGATATAATATTTTAAATAAAATATAAATTTAAAACTTGTAAAATTTCTATTATTATACCCATAAAATTCCGAGTGACATATGTATAAACCAATTTTAATGTAATTCAATATTTTTTATTGGTTCCTTTAAAGAGAAAATAAAGTTACTCAGCTTCTTTAAAAGGTAAGGTATGGTACTTTATTTTAAAGAAGGTAAGTTGAGACTTAACTTTAACTAATTTGGGTAATGTTCATTCAAACATTCAAACCTTGCAATAGATGAAGTCTTACTTAAATTTAGATAAAATTAATTTATCTTTTTGTAATTGAACTAAATTTGAATTTTATACTTCATTCCATATCCATGAATAAAAATCATGGTGAAGGACCAAGAATGTATATCCATATTTCAATGATTTCTAAACTATGTTACTGGGCATTAATATTTGTCATTAATTTCAAAAGGTCAAGTGTATCTATACATATCTCAATGATTCCTATACTAGTCCTTCTTCAATGATTCCAAGAATATATTGACAGTGACTTCCATAATGGCTTTTATATGCACAATATGTTCAAAACTCTATGAATCTTGCTAACATATCCTAAGAGTGTATATACATATCTCAATAAAAGGTCAAGGATATATACACATATTTCAATGATTTTGTCAATGATTCCGAGAGTATGCTAAGTACCTAAAGAATAGTTTTTCTATGCACATAATATTAAATCTTTGTAAACTTTTGATTCCTAGGCTAGACCTTTTTCGGTTCCCAGAAAATGTTAATAGGTCCTAACTCGTTACTCATTTCAAACCATGGATAAGTCTCATGGTCAAAAAGTGTATATACATATGCCATTGAGATTTAAGTCTCCTGGTCAAAGGGTCAAAGAGTATATATACATATGTCCTTGAATCTTAGACAAGTCCTTTCTCCATGATCTCTAGAGCATATTGGTAGGTACTTAAGAATGTTTGCTTGGAAATTCACTTTACCTTTTTGTAAAATTTTGTTACATGTTATCTAAAAACATTTTGTTGCATTACCTTAGTTATTTGATATTTTAAAATAATTGACATTTTAATTCATCTTCTAGTTTACATATCTCGAGTGCCATTCTTACCTGATTTTATTTGGAAATAGGGGCCAAGGTAAGATCAATTCAAGAATGAGCCATTTTCTCCCATTTTTTTTATTTGTGGATAAATTTGAGCTCTGTGTCACACACTGAGAAGTAAAAGGGAATACAATGTACTCATGCTGAGCTCATAACTTATTTTCATCGAAGGCATTTATATTATTTCAATGGGGGTGGATGGCATGTTTAATATTATAGTTGCTTTTTAATGGGTTGTGTAATTATATATATATATATATATATATATATATATATATAAATCTATCTAATTTTTGATAAGGTTTTTAGAGATTTCTAAATAATGTATAAGTGTGTATTTTCCAAAATTTGATAAGATATTTTTAAAAACTATTTAAGTTTTTTTTTAGTAAAATGGACTTGCAAGTGATTAGAAAGAATAAATAGGATTGAATATATATAGAGAGAGAAGGGGTTCAAGGGGCTAACTCTATTTAATGCTCTTGGGGTTAGGCCTTGTTAGTGAGGTGGCTAGAAGTGATCCCTTTGAGTGGATATGCACATGCACAGAACCATATTTCCGTCAATGTAACAATCACCGTAAACCATATATATATATATATATAAAGATTATTATTTCTTTTTAAATATTGTAAAATTGAGTTTTGACATACAAACACAAATATACAATGTATATTTAGGATACTATATAAGGAACAATTATACATCAGAAGGGTTAGCACTAAGTATCTTGTGTATAAGAAGAAGTTAAACAACATGAAATCCAAGAGATTTCTTAAAATGGTTTCTAACTCTAAATAAAACCCTTATCTTTGGTTCAAGGGAGATGACAAGAATGTCATTCTTGGCTAGACCATGGCATAAACATATCTATTTTGATTATATTCAAAAGAAAATGAACATTGATAAAATAATAACAAATTCTTATGAACTTCATAGTGAAACTTGGCATCCCCAAAACCCATGGGATGAAAAGATATGAAGGTTGAAGATAAAAAGCATTTTCTCCTAGATTTTCCATTTTTTACTCACATTATACCTAATTTTCAAAATATTTGCCACACTACCAACCTTTTTAAGTCAACAAAACTATAGTGATAATGCAATATGTATCTTAATGATTTTCTAGTATAGAAATAAAATGCTAAAGAATTCCAAGTAAGATTCTCAAAATTTGATACTCATATGGGTCTAGGAAGTTAATCATCATCATCATCAAATATTAAACATCTAAATAAATACACATAAATATTATCTATAAAATTTCCAATAAAATAAATCTATATAAATAAAATGTTTTAATGGAATTATACCTAACTCTTTATTATTTATTTTTCTATTAATTATTTATTAAATTTAACTAAAATTGTTTGAAAATTTATAATTACCCATTTAACTATGTGACTTTCTCGCTTGCGTTAAAATGAATATATAAAGTTGGAATTAAAAAAGGATAAAAGTGAAATTCTGTTTTTTTTATAAAAAAAAAAGTAAAGTTAAAAAGAAACCAGCTAATTTTTTTTTAGGTAATTTTGTTTTGATATAAATCATTTTTTATGAAATTTCAAAGTTATTTTAAATAAATGTAATCTCCACCAAGAAAATCCATACTCAAATTTTTTATCAATTATAACTTTAAACAATTTATTTTAAACCATTTTTTAACATTTGGAAAAAAAATGCTCATCTGAATTATAATTTTTTTACTACATTTAAAAAAATTAAAAAATATATATAACAAAACAATTAATTCAATCTCCCAAAAATTGTATTTATCTGCAATCCACCATTCATGACCCAAAAAAATCCCTCCACCATAAACATGAAGCAGCTTCATTTCCTCACTACACAACATTTAACCACTGCCGGACAACGACTGTGCTGGCTCACATTAACTGCCAGGTCTCGAGAAATTAAATTTGTACAAAAGCAGCAGTTTACGTTGAATAATCACAGGAATGGGCATTATGAAATGTATTGAACGGTGGGGTCAGTCAACTGCCACGTGTATGGAAGAGGCTCGTCCCGACTTTCCAATTCGTATAGGCGCATGCAGCACCCATCCTGCCCGGGTGTCGTACACTTGCGCATCCAAGTCTCAACCCTCACCGAACCGTCCGATCCCAACATCGGACGGCTGAGAGCAACGTTACGTGTGACTCTGAGAAATGTGGGTCCCGCCGCGGGCCCTACCCTACTAAATGATGGCTCCACGAGGCGGTCACGGGCCCTCGGAAATGACCAACCGAAGCGGTCAACAGAGAGGACACGAAGCGGTTCGCGTCGTTTCCCGCTCCCGGTTTATTACGTGGTAATCAGACGGCACGCACTTTTATGCAGCCGGCTGATTTGCGCAGACCTCCACGTGGCAATTTCGATGGTAAGAAAGGCCTCTGCAGCGGGACATTTAACTCGGGAGGCTATGACGGCCAATGCGAAACGATCACGTGTCCCGAGATGGTGAGAGTAGGTGGCCCGGTCAGTTTCCGTGACTTTCCTCTGTCCATTAATTACCGAGCCCCAAAACCAGAATTAAGGGCTTTCCCTTTTTTCTTCGACCGGTCGTGGTACTTCGCCAGTTACGTTAGTTGACGGACGTGCGGCGCGGCCCGGCCCGGGCTGACGGAATTTGTACCGACTGGGGGACGATTGATGTGTCTAGTCTTGTAGTAAATTTTGTTTTACTTCGTGGAATTTGGTAGAATTTTGTTTTAATTCATGGATTTTGGTGCCAGAAAGATTTAAAAAAATATATTATTTAATTATTGAATGGAGGTGGCTGTGATCTATAATATTTATAAGAAGAGTTTTAGCGTAAATCACATGTAGACAATTTTTGTCGACGCGAACCAATTAGTGTGGTTCATCACGAGGACAAGTTGAAGAGTCAGATCATAGCTGCAAGTTAAATAGGGAGAGCAGCTCTTCCAAACGGCTAGGTGTGACCATTAATGGCTATAAAAAGGTTAAATTATATCATAATATTTAATGATCATCGTGGGTCTGATCATAATATTTAAATTTTATAAAATATTAATTATATATATTTTTTATTTTATAAAACCTTTTTAAGATAGGTTTTTTTTTATTATGTAAAAAAAAATATTTTACAATTTTTGAGTATGGAATGTTTTAAAATTTTAAGAGTATTTTTTCAAAATAAAGAAACATGTTAACAAACCTAAGATCCATAGGTATTGGCAAGTGTGAATCTTTATCTCCTTATAGATCACTAATAAGTTAATTCCTATACTTTAGTTTTCCTTAAAAATAATGATGAATCATCTTATATTTTACTGATCAATTAGTAACAACTATCTATATTATTTATTTTAGATAAAAACTAAATTTTATTAAATATTTGTTTATAAATTTAAATTTATTTTTTCAATTTAAATTTAAAGTAACTTCTTGAAAATATCTCGCACAATCTTATATCACCGTAAAGCTCAAAATTACGAACCACTAAAACCAATTTGCTAAATAATTACGGGTTATTGAATAATTACCAATCTTATATCACTATAAAACTCAAATTTCCCATCCACTATAAACAAATTTGCTAAATAATTACATTATGGGTTATTGAATAAATAAAAATATTGAAGTTAAAACTCAAAATTCCCATCCAGTAAAAACAATTTTCTAAATGATTACATTATGGGTTATTGAATAATATTTTTTAAGTTATTTTATGTTTTTGGAGGTTTTTAATTTTTAGAATTTAGTGAAATAATTTTTGTAATTTTTTATTATTTAAAAATGTCGTAGTTTATTGGGTCTATATTTTAGAAGGTTTTGGGGATATTTTCTGATCTAATTTGTATTAGAGACTTCTAGGAATTAAAAGTTTTAGTTATAAAATCTCTAGAATCTAAGTGCTGGAATTTTTTTTAAAGTGTTAGAATCTATATATGTTGTCAAAGTCTATTTTAAATAATAATAAAATTAAAATTTAACCAAAACAATTCACAAAAATTAAGACAAAAAAATTTAAAACTTAGCATATTTAGATAATGCTTTTAAAAATATAATATGTAAATAGATTTAATGCTATGAAATTTTCTTTAAACGTTTAGATTTTACAAAATTCACAACTCAAACTTGTAATTTCAACCATTGTAATTGCCATAGTTTAAAGAGGGGGAGGAGTTGCTCGGAAAGTTATGGAAATTCTGGTCATATTTAGAGAAAATCCAGCAAGGAATTTTGCAAATCCAAATTATAGTTGTTAAACTTCAAAATTTTAGGTGTCTTAGACGTTTTTGATAGTGCTGAATCTATTGCAGCCATCTAAACACACGATTTAAACGCTGCATCTACAGGATTTTTTGAAATTTTTTTACGGGCCATTTTTTACCATCCAAAGTATTCCTCCGCGTCGGTAGAGGACTCCATTGTAATTTCATCAATTCCCAGTCTATTTCGAACTAATTTGACTAAAATAATAAGTAAACAACCTCTCAAACACGAAATAGATAGACTTCAGTATTCTCGTCGACTGACAAGCAGTTTCCCGTCGTGCGGTTCCCTTCCTTCCGGCCTTTCGCTTCCCTGTACAAGGTGTTTGCTTGCGTAATCCTCCAACTTTGGGCGGTCTGTAAAGAGGCCAAGGGGCCCATGACCACACCACACACTCACAATCCCTGACCTCCACGTTACTGCAGGTTTCCGTTTTGCCCATTCCTTGATCAGGTGCCAATTGCTTATACAATTCCATTAATTAATTTATTTTTTAATCATAAATCCCTCTGCCTTATCGCTTTCTCTCCCTTCTCCTTCGGATTGCGAGAGCCCTGGTCATATATATGTGGGCGTGTCTCTCTCTATCTATCAATCTGTGTCTTGTTATGCGTCAATCAATCAGTGTTTTTCCAGACTGAGCCCGCTGTTTGTGACACAATTAGGAGAGGAGATGGGGTGCAGAGCCTAGACATGAAGTTATTGTCCTAGACTGCATTTACAATTTTACAAGCCACAGGGTCGAGTCCTGGTGAGGCCGAGTAAATGATAGATGTCAGCGCGTATATTCAGCAACTGAATATCTTTGATAGGACTTGCAGTGCATTGTTTCGCATTATGTGTGTGTAACAGGCAATGGAATTTAGGATTGGGGGTGCGGACAGCTGAGGAGGCGAGAAACTAGTTTTTGGGTTTTGGAATTCATTAATGGAGATGGGAGCTGGGGGCAACGAAGCCGAGATCGGGATGCCCATGTCAGTGAGCTACGGTCATATGGCGGCAATCCACGAAGCGAATTCGAAGCCGAACCATAGTAATATGGGCGCCGACAACTGCAGCACGGCTTCGGATCAGGAGATCCGCCCGCTGTCACACGAGGCGGCGGCGGCGGCGGCTGGGGCGTCCCTGGCAAAGCCACGCAGTGTGAAATATCGAGAATGCCTGAAGAATCATGCGGCCAGCATCGGGGGCCACGCAAACGATGGCTGTGGCGAGTTCATGCCTAGCGGTGACGAAGGCACTCTGGAGGCCCTCAAGTGCGCTGCCTGTGGCTGCCACCGTAATTTCCACAGGCGAGACACCAGCGGCAACGGAGGCGCCGACCCCTCGGCAGCCGCTTCCTGCTATTATTGCTGCTACGGTAGCAACGGCAATGGCTCCTCGAAGAGGCCCGGCGGCGCGCTTCACCTCCCGTTGCCCGGTCCCCATGTACCCCTGGCGTTGCCCTCCAGTCCGTCCGGGATCCCGCGCACCCATCCGCAGATGATCATGGCGATCCGCGACGTCGGTGGCGACGACCACGATCACATGATGGGCGGCGCCGGTGCTCACGCCATGTACATGGCTGGCCACGCTATGAAAAAAAGGTTCAGGACCAAGTTCACGCAGGAGCAGAAAGATAAGATGTGCGCCTTCGCAGAAAAGTTGGGCTGGAGGATTCAGAAACACGATGACCTGGCAGTCCAGCAGTTCTGTATGGATGTCGGCGTCAAGCGCCACGTTCTCAAGGTTTGGATGCACAACAACAAGCATACCTTAGCCAAGAAACCCTAATTATTCATCACCACCATCTCTTTACAAATGCCCAGCCACAGGTCCAAGGATCGAACCTCGTCGTCACTCACCCTTTTTCAGGCATGCGAACAGACCCTCTATTTTTCTCTATGTTTCTGAACGCCTGCTATAGCAGACGCCCTTGTAAGTCCCAACCCAGAAAAGACAACGCTGTGTTTTTTTTTCTTTTAGCCTTGATGTCTTAGCTGGTAGATTTTAAGCTGACTTAAAAACACACAGAACTTTCTTTACATTCTCGCCCATGATCTACACTACTGGATCATCCTACATTTTTCATTTAACCCAAAAAAACCTCTCCTAGTTTTTCAGATTTCTGTGCTGATCATGGACTCTTTTAGCTCACTGCTCATAAATATAAATTCACCTCTTCTACCAAGGTCTTACACCAGTGCTTTCACTGCTTTTCAAATGGTATTTTACCAAAAATTACAGCGTCCCATGAGTGGTGAATCTCTAAACAGTATTTTCTGCTAATAATTCATGAATTTTTCCAGTTCTCGTGCAAATTACTTTGGGCTGGTTTTCCCTCTTTTGGATAATCTTGGCAGCAGTATTGTTTCACGTGTGTTGCAGCACGGATGTACAAGTTTTCAGGTCTGGTGGCCCTCGTGGCTTTCTGACCATTACAATTTCTTGTGTAACTGTCTAAGATTTATGAGTCATATGCACGATGATCCTCAATGTACTGCTCCAACATTTTCTTTAGTCCATGTACGTTCTGTGTTTGGTTTGTAGCACACTTTACAAATAGTATTCCATCAATGAAAATTTAATTCAGAGTTTAGCTTTCTTGCATGGGCGACAATGAAGTGACTTCAATCATGAAAAACAGGATACCTATGTAATTTTAATGTCCCTTATGTTGGAATTTATATCTTCTACTTTAGTTGTTATGAAAAACATGAGCATAGTTGATTTGGGTTTCAAAAGAATTCAATCTCTCATATGTGGATTTTATTTTTCCTTTTCCTGATCTAGTTGTTATTCTAATCTTGCTTGCTTAGTTCCAATTTCCTTTACCTCTAGTTTGACAGAAATTAAACAACCCAAATCTTGCAGGCATCTAGTTACAGTCGAAAAGGCACCAGCTTGAAAGAATTGTTTGAATTTACTGCCACGCAGTTTTACCTTATTGAGATGTTGAAATTCATGCCAGGTTCAAAAAACTGAAATACATGGCAATGAGCTATGAGCATGTTTGTTCTGTATTCTGTTCTTTACTACATCAATATTATTACCTTCGCTCCAAAATTGTACGAGAGCTATGAGTGTGTGAGTTAGTGTGTTTTATTTATGCTATTCACTACATCATTATTATGACCTCTATTCTAAAATTGTACATCAAACCTCAGTTTGATAGCCTTTCAAGAGCCTTTAGGAAATAAAAAGATCATTTACTTTCGATGTTTGTACAATGCAATGGCATTTACATAAATTACTTTCGATGTTTGTACAATGCAATGGCATTTTAGATATCTGAACTGGCATTTAGATATGTAAAAAAATACAATATTCATAATCGAAGCAATGAGATTTTGTTAATAATATTTTTCAAACCTATCTTAGCCTTTATTACATGAAATACATTATAATAATGGATTTTCCAGGGATCACTATTAGAAATCTATTGTCCTAATGGATTTTCCACAGATCTGTCTTCTGTTTCATTCCGTATTTTATCAATTACAGAGATTTATGGTGTACTACTATTTCACCTATCTTGTTTCGGATTCATGACTTTGTATAGTACAAAGTCATATATATAGTAGACAGTGCATCTATATATATGAAGAGCAAGAGGACACAGTGCACTTATATTTGGTGTGAATAGTGATATGTTGCTATTTCCCCTATATGGTTTTAGATCCATGGGCTCCTATTTCAGTTATATAGTTGTTTCCTCTCATTGTCATATTCAAAATAATATACTGCTCATATGAGTATGATCGCCTTTAACTCTAAGAGCAAGCATATATGGCATTAAACAGTTTGTTGAGGATGATCAGATACAAAATTTCTTAGCATTATTGGTTTTAAACTTGAGAGAGATAAGACAATGCATCTATAAACGCATGACCTATGATTTGGGTTCGTGATGTAACATTCAACAGTTACTTTGAAGTTATTAGATATAAAAATTGTGAAGAGTAAATTGTTTTAAATCATAGGAAATGTATGGGTTCCTGATGTAATATTGAACTGTTATTTTGAAGTGATTAGATAGAAAAATCGTGAAGAGTAAATTGTTTTAAATAATAGGAAATGTATAATAATTTTGTTATGAAAATTAATAGTGAGATAGGTATTATTTGGTTATTGTAAGTAGATTTAGGTTGAATCATTACAGTTTTCAACAGAGATAGATTATTACTCCACCCATATACTTGTTTTAAATCTGAAAAAGTATTTTAAATCTGAAAAAGTATTATCAATTGGTCTTGGACTTTCAACTTGTTTTCTTAAATCTTAAGGAGTATGTTCAAATCTTAGTCAAATATGAGCTTAAAAAACATATGCATTTTGATATCACTTTAATATTATTAGCAAAAAAATATTATTGATTTTAATTTGTTTTTCTAAAATTTGAGAAAATAAAATATCAAAAATATATTACACAAACAGTAAACTAACCCAAAAAATATAGACCATATGGAAGTAACCCAAAAAATATAGACTATATAGAATTTGGTGATATAGTAATATTTCTGTAACACTGTAATCTTATTAGTTAGTTCAACATTTTAGGTGAACACTTCATTCATCTTTAGGGATAAAAATCTTTACTTCATCCATCTTTAGGGACATAAAGCTTTATACGCTAAGGTTTGGGTGAAGTTGAGTGAAGTGTTCACCCCAAACGCTTGGATGTCCAAAGGAGATTACAAGTGTTCTAGAAATATTCATCTCCATATTTGAGCTAAGTGTTAATATATTGTGTTTGTTCAATTAACTTGATTAATAAGATACCTTATTCTTTATATATATATAATATATATATATATAGTAACTTTAGCAGGAGTACATCTTCAACATGTCCAATATATCATCCCGACCTTGATGGGGAATTGAGCTAGTGACTTCACATTAAGTAATGCATTAACACAACACCCGATCAACATCTATCACATTAACAGGTGTATTAACACAACACCCACCCAATCAACTTCTATCACATTAATTGCACATTAAGTAATGCATTAACACAACACCCGATCCACGTCTATCACATTAACAAGTGTATTAACACAACACCCACCCAATCCACTTCTATCACATTAACCGATGCATTAACACAGCACCCAATCAACTTATCACATTAATTAACTTATCACATTTTAATTAAGGAGTTCATTAATACAACACCCAATCAACCTCTATCTTATGCCAGAGATATATATAAGATTTTAAATTAATTGATTTATAAAATAAATACTAGATCAGGTTAATCTTTAATCTATATCATTTAAAAGTATATTTTATTGTTTTTATGCGTAAAACATTGAAATTAAGCTCAGTATTAACATATATCATTTTAAGTTTTGTGAAAAAAATTATATATGAAACTTGCATTTACCTGAATGTGAATTTGTTAAATTTACAGTACATTGAATTTATGCAGGGTTAAAGACAAATCTAAGATGGGGTTGGGCCCTTAATGTTGTGATTTGATATTGTCCTGTACATATTATCATGATGTGGAAGTTGACAAAAGAGTCCCAATTTGCATGACTTGTAGTTTTCACCAAGCGTTGTCAGAGCACTCACCAAACCGCTGCTGTAAATTGAAAAAGAAGAAGTCAGCCCGCCAGCCAGCTTCATTATATCCCCACCCAGAGGAAAAAAACAAAGTTTTCTGTGCGACGGCAGCACAATAATTGATGGAAATCTGTTAATCCACGCGTAAAAACTTTTATGGAGGATTTGAATAAAAATGTGCCGCGATCCAATGCTGAATTTTTACTCAACTCACAGGATGGATATGTGCTTTTTTTCGCAATGGTAACTGTGGTGATTTGATAGGGGCCAAAAGTTCAAAATCCAGTGTTGACCTTTCAGAGCAACATTTAATACATTCACGAAAAACTTGGGTAAAACCAACTAATTATATGTGATTAGGTGGACGTGACAATCCATGCAAAGTAAACACGACTGCCCACCGGCATTTACTCCTTAACCAATCCATCAATTAATGGAGGGAGGGCAGAGCAGGGCAGGCCAGCTCCCTTAAATCAAGCCCCCGCCCCCAGGGCTCCATGCATCAGACCAGAGTTCGAGCCCCACCCCGTCTGAATCTAATAATGACGCCACAGATGTCATCCCATATTAACTGCACGGACACAATGATGACAACATTGGAAAGCAAAGTCACCGCTGACGTAAAGGCGAAGAGTGAAGAAGTAAAGGAGAGGAGAGAGAGACGTTTACAGGGGATGGGATCCATTCATTGCGGGCTGTACATGTTAAGTATTATAGCTTTGCTTACAATACGGGGACAAAGCATTAAAGGAGATGACGTATGCTGCCTGAAAGTCAGTGCCACCATTTAACCTTTCTCTGTCATTTTCTCAAGGGTGATTTTCACTTCTGTCCAGAGCCAGGAGCTAGCGATGGAGCATTCCATTCTTGTAACTAACCTTTTAACCTTCTCTGTCAATTTTTTAAGGTAGTATTCATTTCTGGCCACCAACATTTGCTTCCATTCTTGCAACAAACCTTTTAACCTTCTGTGCCATTTCTTAAGGTATAAGAAACCTCTTTTTACCAGAAATTGGATGAAATATGGTTATACAAACTTTAGTAATTTATAAAAGAAAATTAAGCAATTATCATATATATATAAATTATGGTTGGTAAATTTTAATAGGCATTAAAACATTTATTTTATTATATGTTTTATATTTACTATTATTACTATTAATTATAAAAATAACTAATTTTAGGTGGGTGTACTATTAAGTCACTTTGTGATGTGAAAGTCACTGGTTCCAAACATTATGGGCAAAAATCTAGCTATCTTAAGCCCTAGGGTGGCTCAAGCGAGGTGTGATCTTGAGTGATTTTGGAGTGCCATCTTGGGTGATTTTGATAGCTTAAATGATCTAGGTGCTATCCCGCCTAGGTTTTTCAAGCAACGTATCAAGCTTGAAGTAATCTCTTGAGAACTCAAACAACTTAACAAACCAAAAAACGATTATAAAAACAACTAATATATAAGTTAAAATATTTACATTTTAAAATAATGTTCCAAAATTCTTAACCTTGGTAATTCACTCTCATTTTATCATAGAAATTCTTAATATATAAATAGTTAGTAGTCAAGTATTCTCTTATTGCAAGAAACCCTTTTTCACAATAAATTGGATGAAATATGGTTATAAAAACCTTTCATTTTAATCATAAAATTTTGCAATTTGAATAGCACAACTTTATAAATTGAATAGTTGATAAACTTTGATAACGTCAACAAATTGATGTCATCATACATCTTATATTATCAAGATCTCAAAAAAGTATAACATTTTATTATTTTATTAATTATAAAAATAACATTTCACATGACTCGAGATTGCCCCACTTTATTTTCTTATTTTTTTGTAAGTCAGATGCCTCCTCCCAACTCACCATTGGAGATTTGCCCCACTTTATTTTTTACACCATTCGCCCTACTTTACTTTTTTTTTTGTAAGTCAAATGTCTCCTCCTAACTCACGTGCTTAGCATACTAGTGAGGTTTGAACACATGTCGTCTTACTAAGGAAACCCATATAGATGAGGTTTGAACATGTCCTCTTAGTAAGGAAACTCTTTCTCAAACAGTTGTGCTCCTAAGACGGCTCGATGAGATTCGCCCCACTCTAACATATAAATGTATTTTGTTATTTTCTTGAAGTTAAATCCCTACAATTTACCTAATAATTAGTGATAATTAAATTTAAAATTTTGAAATCCTACTCTAATATTTATTGATAATTAAATTAAAATTCTAGAGATTTATTCCCCTATTAACTTAATTATAATAATATAAATAGATTCTTTAATATTTATTTTTGTGAATAATATTATTGCAATTTTGATAGAATACGAACTATTCAAATTTGGGTATTTTTAAATCATATTAGTATATAAATCTTCCACGATATTATGATTTTTGTATTACTTCATTTTAAATTGTAATAGATCAGGCAATCTAAAAAACTTTAAGAAATTTCATAAAACTACTATCAAACAAATCTCTGTAAATTAGCATCCAAAAATTTAATAATTATTTAAAATTATAAGTTATAACCAAATTTATATTTAAAAAGTTTAAAAAATATTTTTTCTTATTAAATAGTTATATATAAGATTTAATGTTTGCATAAAAAAATTGCATTTTAAATGTATTGAATGTGGAGGGAAATTGTGAAACACTAAAAGCGACTTTAAAAAAATTAAAATCTTAAATTTGAATGGTAAGTATTTAAGTTACTCATAAATTCTAATGAGTGATTTAAATTATAATATTTTAATGAGTGACTTAAATTCTAATAAAAATTGAGATATATACTAATTTATATAATTTGTTTAATTGCAATATTTATTTCTTGTCACTTTTTTTTGGTGGATTGGCTGAAAAATCGATTATTAAAGACACAAAAAGGAAAACGTAGAAAGGTTGAAGTAAGGACATTCTTTAGTTGAACAATTTTGGTATACATTTTATAACTAGACTAGTAAACTATTATGCTTAGAAGATTCTACTGACAAGAAAAACAAAGCAAATGTCATCAAATTTCCACTTGACAGGCAAGATAAAATTGAATTTTGAGGCTTGGGCATGTCTATTTTGGAATAGAGCTTTCAAAATTTTAATTCAATTATTGAAATTTATCTTAAAGTTAAATGATGTCCTTTTTACTTTTCAATTTAATTAAAAAAATTGACAATGTCCACGAGTGTCATTGAACTCTTAGAGCTTATTGTTGCTTTACTATATTTTCTCTGTTACATGTTTTTTAAATGTATATTTATTGAACTCATATACTAAAGCAACCATATAAATTAAATGGTTGTTAAACTTCAATATGCATCAATTTATAAGAAATTAAAAAAAAAAAAATTAATTCATGATACATTTCACATTGCTAGAATTAAACAAATCATAAAAACTAACTAAATATATCTTTATTTAAAGTATATTAATTAAGAAAAGCAATATATATAATATACCATAATTTTAAACATAACTTTTAATTAAATAGTTTTTACATTATGAACTTATTAATAACATGTTCCAACTATAACTCACTTCATATGAATTTTTAATTTAATCAATTTTAATAAAATGGTAAAAAAGGCATAAAGCGACTTAAATTATATACTACTATTATTAATATTAAAAAAATAACTAAGTCCCATGATAGGTGTATTGTTAAGTCACTCTTTGATGTGAAGGTCAAATGTTGTTAGCTATGTAAAGTGTTGGTGTGACCAAAGTCAGGTGTGATCTTGATTGATTTTAGGGTATGATTTTGACAACTTAAATGATCTAGGTGTGATCCCATAAGGGAATTTTAGGGTATGATTTTGACAATTTAGATGATCTAGGTGTGATCTCTTAGGGGGTTTTCAAGCTGCGGGTAAAGTTTGAAGTAATCTATGAGAACTCAAATAACTTGACAAACCAGAAACAAAAATATAAAAATACTAATATATAAGTAAAGATCTATTTAACATTTAAAAATTATAACTATCCCAAGATTTTTAACTATAGTGATTCACTCTCATTTTATCATAGAAATTCTTAATATATAAATAGTTAGCAATGAAGTATTCTCTTATTGCAAGAAACCTCTTTTTACAATAAAATGGATGAAATATGGCTATAAAAACTTTCCATTTTTATAATAAAATTATGCAATTTGAATAGTATATCTCTATAAATTAAATGGTTAGTAAAATTTGAATATTACAAACATGATCCCATCCATGCATCTGATACATTAAACTCAAAAATATAAAAAATATTGTTAAATTAATATAAAATAACTTAGATTTAAAAATAACATCACAAATTCTTAACATGAGATTCGTCCCACTTTAAATATAAAGCATTTATTCTTCCCTGAGTTAAAATCCACAAATTAACCTAATATAGTGATAATTAAATAAAATCCTAAAATTATATTTCTTATTGGTATTGTAATAAATAATAGGTTTTTAGTATTTAATTTAATGAATATTTAATTAAAATTTGATGAGTATTAAACTATTCATATTTGGTTTTTTAATAATAATAGCGATAAATTTTTATGAATGTAATTTTTAGTTATTTAAATACAATTAAATTTGAAATGAATCAAACATCTTTAAAAATTATAAGCTATTAACCATGTATTTTACCCAACACAATAATAAAAAAATAAATTGACATCTACATATGTTTGCAGTTTTTAAATGTATTTAATGTGGAGGGAGATTTTAAAACCACAAAAGTGACTTGTAGGAAAAAATTGAATCTTAAATTTGAAGTGTAATTATTTAAGTTACTTATCATAAATTCTAATGAGTGATTTAAAATATAATATAATAATGAGTGATTTAAATTTTAATGAAAATTTAGGTAGATATTAACCTACACAATTTACTTAGTTGCAATACCTATTTTTTGTCACCATTCTTTGGTGGATTGGTTGAAAAAGAGATTATTAAAGACACAAAAATGAAAATATAGAAAACTTGAAGTTATGACCTTCTCTAGTTGAACACCTTTGCTATACATTTTATAACTAAACTAGTAAACTATTATGCTTAGAAGATTCTTCTTGTATAACCATTGACAAGAGAAACAATGCCTAATGAGACAAGCAAGAAAAACAAATGACCGTCATCAAATTTCCACTGGACAGACAAGATAAAATTGAAATTCCAGGCTTGGGCATGTCTATTTTGGAATAGAGCTTTCAAAATTTTAATTCAATTATTAATAATTAATATCTGAATTACAATGAATATCCACAAAATATTTTTAATAGTAGTTGAGATAGATGATTGAAATTTATCTTAAAGTTAAATGATGTCCTCTTTACTTTTCAATTTAATTAAAAAATGACAATGTCCACAAGTCTCATTGAGCCCTTATAGCTTATTGTTGCTTTACTAGATTTTCTTTGTTACACATTTTTTAAATGTATATATATTTAACTCATATACTACAACAACGATATAAATTAAATGGCTGGTAAATCTCAATATGCATCAATCCATAAAAAATATCAAAAAAATTACTTCATGATACATTTCACATTGCTAAAATTAAACAAATTATAAAAACTAGCTAAATTATAACTTTATTTTAAAGTATATTAATAAGAAAAAGAATCTATATATATATATATATATATATATATATATATAATATATATTATATATATATATATAAGAACACAATCTCAACATAGAGATACCTATACTTCACATGCACATTTTAATTAATAGGTTTTGTTACAATACCATAGGCCAATGTCATGGCTTATCAATAAACAGCTCCAAAAACAAACTCACTTCATATGTCATTTTAATTAATCAATTTAATTAAAATGGTAAAAAGGGCATAATGACTTTATAGATAAATCTCAACTATGGATCTGTGTTCACTAGAATGAATATTATAAAATATTCCATCAAGGTTAAATCCCTACCATCCCCCTAATAATTATTGATAATTAAATTAAAATTACCAAATCCTTACAAAATAGACAAGCCTATAGGTGCAATTAATTCTTTTACAACTAATAATAAAGATAATGATTTAAAACAGGTTATAATTTAGTTAGCTTTTATGGTTTTTTTTAAATCTTGGCAACGTGAGATGTATGAGGAGGTAAGTGTCTTGATGCCTATCTATGTTTTCTAAGCATTTAATTTAAAAGACTGCATTAGTTAGTGATAAACTTTAAATCCAAACTTCATAAACTATAAATCCAAACTTTAT